>BHDV01069777.1:84207-107982 GCA_005406045.1 Adoxophyes honmai | reverse complement strand
TCTAGAAAAAATTGTCCAATCACTAACACTTTTGATACTATAGCTCGTTGAAAAAATCCTAGCGACTGTACCCTCCTTGACCCTAGGTATAAGCTCTGTGGCGGCAATCAATGTCAAATGTTGTGCGTTCGGCGCGGCGGCGATGATTGTTTATGTTTTTTTTGTGTTTTGGTGTTTCTATTATTTTTCTATTATATTTATTATATGTATAAACAAAGAAATAGTAGTAGGTAAATATTTAGGTAAAGAAAAAATTACGTTGGAAGCTTATCTTTATCTTTTATGTTGCCACCTTGCTACTGCAGGTGTCTGAATACAATAAATAGATCGTGATGACCAATCAGTTACTTTTACTGATAGCCATTTCGGGTCTAAACCTACCTTTTTTATGTTTAGTTTTTGTTGAAGTTCCTGGAGGACAAATAGGCTCAAATAAAATTTAGTCTTAGCTTGTCTGTTGACGATTGGCCCTAATACATTTTGGGGCAGCCCTGAACCCGGGAGCCGGGTCCTCGGTTCTGCGCTAAGTGAACCCGGCTCCCGGGTTCTCGGTTAGGCGCATTGATTCATTCGACTTAGCTCGAATGGACTCGGCTACCGGGTCCTATGTATATACATTGTAAAAAACTCGGTTCCGCGCAAATGTTTCGATTTTAGGCTTGGTCGTGAATGTGTTAAATGAGGCACCTGTATACAGTCCCCGCGGCATCAAACTTGGCAAGGTATTAGTAGTGTGGGCCGTGGGTTACCACTACTTCTAAACCTTGCCAAGTTAGTTGCCGTTAACTGTACTGTACAATCTATGTAGCAAAAATACCAGAACCTGACTGATGAGCAGTGGCGGGTTATTAGGTAGGTACGCAAGTAAGCAAAGCAAAGTAGGCACATGCCTTGGGGCGCACGCGTGAAACTTTCGGGGGAAGAAGTCAAATAAAGTAGGTAGGTATACAAATAGCAAAAAACAACGGAAAGCCGTTTTCTGTGAACTCGGGAATTTAGCCACTTTTCGCGTTTTTCTATTAGTTATATACCCACTTACATTGTAATAGGGGCGCCAATAAGGTGCATTTCTTATCTCTCATTTAAAGGCCTACGCTAGCTGAAGCGTACCTGCGACGTAAGCCCACCTAATAAGAAATCGTATTCATTGTTCAGACACGTTTAGTTACTAAAATACTAACCAAGCCCGAACTAGGCGTTAGTGCTACCAGTATAATGAATAGTCCGTGAACGTGTGCACGTCGCGCGTACTTAGTCTGTCACGTGCGCCTGCGCCAGGTAGCGGTGTTCATGTTCATACTTCATACATTTTTTTATTAGGCGGGCGTACGTCGCGAGTAGTATGGGTCACCTAGCGTACTACTACTGATGGCTAAATAAACCGCCTAGTTCCATTATTAGTTTGATTGATGGAAGTAAAAGGAATTTAGAGAGGCATCATAACTTGCCCGGTATGATATGAACTCGATTTGTTTCTGCACAAATTTTAGTTTTTCACACCTATCGTCACGGAATGGGCAATAACTGATTGAAAAAGCTTCGTGTCCACAGAAAGAGCTAAAACTGCATATACATATAGGCTCGCATCGACTCGTTCGGTTCCTATTCACGCGTTTCTGTCAGGTTCACCCAGTTACCGGAAAAAGCAATGCGTACTTACCCCCACAACCAATCACCACCACCAAATCTGGCTAAGTTTGTTGCCGACCATTAAAGCCCTAACAGAGGACCAAATTTGGTTTGGTCCGAACCACACGAACTTGGTTGACTCGAAACCATATTCGAACGTGTGTTTTAGCGGTTGGCCGAACATTTGACGTCATATGTTCGTCCAACCGCTGAACACACGTTCGAATTTGGTTTGGAGCCAACCAAGTTTGTGGTTCGGACCATACCAAATTTGGTCGTCTGTTAGGAGTTTTATACTTGACTATAAGTGTGGATAGGATACCCTTAGGGTAAAAGAGGGTAATGGGGGTCACTTAAGCGAGAACTCAAATAAAATTTCAATTAAAAAGAAAGTATTTATTGCAACCGCCTGTAAACATAATTTAGTTATTAAACTATCATTAGAGATCAATTTCAGTCACTTTGGCAATCAACTTTGGAAATTATAAAAGTTTAAAAAAAAAACAGATTTGACTCTCATTGGACTGACATCGGGGTAATGGTGATCACCCTTGCGGGCAATCGGAGTCAAATAAAATCTAGCATACATCGCATAGCTGACTCCCACCCTGTGCACTCCGCGTGAGCCCATTGTCCACACGAGGTACACCTGTACTGCATCTCGTTGTTTTACCAGTTGTAAGTAATGGTAACCACTTGCGGGTAATGGGAGTCATCTGACTCTCATTTCCCACAACTGCACTAATGACTAAAAAATTAAAATAAAAAAAAACTTTAATACACTGTTTTAATCTGAACTGCACATGACAACTTGAAACGTCTAACTAAGTAAATGTAAATGTCTTAATCGCATACTGCAAGATTTTAGGCAGTTACCTTCTAATTTGCGTTTACGTAAAATTACATCAGCGGAGCGCAAAAACAAAAAACGTTCGTTTCTCAGAGGCGCGTGGGCCGACTAGCGCGAGCCATTCGGGGCTGCGCGGGGGGCCGTAGCGGGGGCTGAGGACGCTGTTTACGCGTCGGTCTCATGTAGTGTTTCGTGGTGGTGTGGGTGACTCCCATTGCCCGCTGACTCCCATTACCCTCTTTTCCCCTACACGTAAAATTTGAAGTCGTAGAACTCAAACAAATTATTTAAAACTATACTCAACGAGCATTTGTATTCCATTTATAATTAGACTTTATGAGCACATTGCTATTTACATATTTGTCACTTAGCAGAACTTAATCACATTATTTTTAATACGATTTTTTTTTACCTCGACGTTTCGGCTGCGTTATAGGCGACCGTGGTGACGTGTCACCGACTTGATTAAGTTGCGCTAAGTGATGAATATTGATTGTGAACTACGAAAGTTTCAAACATTATTATAATGCTTTTAGACTATACCTATTTCTAGTCGGAATTGAATGTTATCAGTTTATCAGTCATAAACATTGTGCTATTTTTTGCTGATTTGTATCCATAAATCGGATTAGGATAAGAAAGATGGCAAGTGTGAAAATAAAAAAATATTATTTTAACAAATTTGTTTAATTCTCGTCAACACAATTTCTTCAAAAATATGTATTAGCTACCTACTTATTTATATATTTTTCATTTGGATTAATTGTTGTGTTGCCAATTTAATGATTCCGTAAAAATCTTCATGAATATGTGATCTCCAAAATTTACACCTACCCCATACAATAGCGGGAAAATTTGGGGAAGATATTCCTTGGAATATTCTTGCGATGCTACGCCCAGTGAAGCTGCAATCTTTATACGAAGCAATCAAAGCTCGCACGTCACTGACCACTCTCTCTGCATCAAGCGGTCGTTCCTGGCACACGATGTCATTGATAAAAGTATCTTCTCTTTGAAAGTAGTTGTGAATCGTCGATTTTAGTTCATTCGATTTCGAAACAAGAATATCTTGAGATAACTCACAATTTTCCATAGAATTACTCCCAAGTTTACTAAACGTAGCGTGGCTTTCTTCTAGTTGATACAACTTGGCTTTTTCTTGTGTCATTACTGTTTTGTGTAGATCATCTAATACGCTATCAAGTTCTGTAGGCGTAAGATCGCCAAGAGCTTTAACCCTAAACCCAAGGGTATTAAATTCTACTTTCAATTGAGATCGTTTAGACGATGCGCCTTCTGTAGTCCATTCTAAATTTTTCAAATGATACTTAGTCATGCCACTCTCCCATCCAATGGCGGCAGCGACCTCTATAACATCAAACTCCAAAAATGTTATTTTCGTGATGTCTGTACCTTTTTTTGATTCCATCAAAACTGCCATAGCCAACGGAGGGCACGTTTTTGCAGCTTCAACAATCTTTAGCGGGCCTCCATATGAAGCAATTTTGCAAACAGTGTAAGCATTATTCAGGACTTTTATGTACTTCTTTGGGTGTAGCTCTATGTAACATAACAATGTTGCTATATTCTCAGATGGCAAATCTAATTCCTCCACGGTTGTGTCAATTGGGATACCAACTTCATGACCTTTGCATCTTTGTTTTGGAAGAGAGGGCAGAGTTGAATTGTCATTGCTTTTTGTACATTCACAAGGAATAAGCACTCTTTGTAGCAGTTTTCTTACTGTTGAGCGATCAATAGTATTGGCATGAATATGCTTCAGCAATTCGTTTTTGTCACTACAGCTACTACTCATAAAAACATGGCAATATGCTATTTCGCCGTCACGTCCGGCTCTTCCGACTTCTTGCACATACGATTCAAAACTGCTTGGCATATTATAATGTATAATGCATCTGATGTCAGATTTGTTTATTCCCATGCCAAAAGCCACAGTGGCTACAATGATTCGCAAAGTGCCATCCATAAATTGCTTTTGAATTTTCTTTCTCTGGGCTCCAGACATGCCAGCATGATATGCTTCAGCTATATAAGACATCCGCTTTCTCTTCTTGTTTGGTGCTTCCATGTTTATTTTACCTGGTTCTTGGAGACAAGATCTGAGAACAGCAGCTACTCTTTCACATTCATCTCTTCTTATGCAATAAACTATAATGGAATTGAATGAGTTTATTCGCTCTGAGGTGAGATAACTCACCAAAGCCTTGTCTTTGTCTTTTTCAAAGGATACAGATAGGTACAGATTATCTGGGAGAGCAGGATTGGTGATGACACCAGTCAATCCATCAGGTATATCAACATGGCTTATGACACTTTTAATAGTAGATTGACTTGCAGTTGCAGTTAAACCAAGAATACATTTGACATTCAGTTTTTCTCTTAAAACCCTACAAATCATCAGATAGCTTGGTCTGAAATTGTGACTCCATTGAGAGACACAGTGAGCTTCATCAATGCAGGCAAATGCAATAGGCGGCAATGATTTAAATAGCCCTGCAAAGCCTTGAGATGAATCTCCAGATATTAATGCTTCAGGTGAAATAAGAAGAATGTTGATCTCACCTTTCTTCAAGCAATCAATAATTTTGCGGCGCTGAGTTGGTGGTTGATTAGTATGCAAGCATCCAGCTTTCAGAAATTCAGGCATGCTCAATACTTGATCTTCCATTAGAGATACAAGTGGTGATATTACCAATGTGATGCATTTGTAGTGTTTGCTGTAAATGTATGCCGGTAGTTGATAGCATAGTGATTTTCCACCACCTGTTGGCAGTATCAATAATGTGGACATGCCACATAAAATCCGCTTGATTGCTTGTTCTTGACCAGATCGGAATGACTTGTGTCCAAACATGTGAAGTGTTTCTTGAAAAATAGTTTGAGATTCTTCGCTTAAAGTTGTATAAATAGGCTTTACTTCCCCACTATCAATAGCAGGTGTGTCAGCTAATAGTTTTAGAAAAGACTCTGGAATCACACTAGCTTCATAAACTGAAGTACTCAACTGCTCTGGTAATGATTGCTTATTAGTTTCCTTGCTTACAATATCCTCTATCTCTTGTAAAGTAGGAATGTTATCCTCACTGTAGCTTTCTAATGGCAACAGTGTGTCTCCTCTATGTGCTGTGCAGTATCTTGCCATATGGCCTGGCAAATTACATTTAAAACATAACATTTTTCCAGATTCTGGAAATTCCATGCCTGCATGAAGAGCTTTTTTGTCTTTGTATTGTTGTTTTTTGTATTTTGAGAAATTCATGCTCTTTTTACCTCGAACATAGACTTTTTTTTCTATATTAATTTTTACAAAGTTTTCATTTAGAGTACCATTTTTTATTTTGTTTTCCAACTTCGTCATGGCTCCCGTGTCAACAGATTTATGGTCAGTATTTACAGAGTTTTCAACAGATTTTAAAATATCTGTAACTTTTGAATGTCTAGGTTTTAAATTTTCAATGCCAAAAGGCACATATTCTGCAATGTCTGGTGGATGCTGGTCTGTAGTATTATCTGACAATTTAGCAGCCTTTTTCACTGTTCTTCGTTTTGAGTTATTTTTTGTAACTACCTCTGGGCTTAAACTTTTACGTGATTCTATTTCACTTGTCTTGACTGCATCATTTTTTGATAAATTGTCAGGTGTGTTTCCTACTATTGCATAATTTAAGTCTGTGTCTACTTTCCTTTTTTTAAGAGCCGGTTTCAGTTTAGAAAATGAATTGTCTTCTTCAGACTCACTGTTCTCTACAAAATCACTTAATTTGTCTTCATCTGGTTCAACACTTGGCATAATAATATTACTCAAACCAAAGGTTATCGGGCTGTCAGGTTTTGTGTGATTAATTGGATCAATTAATTTCATTCCTGTTGCCCTTTCTAGCCATGCTGGATTGAGTTGTCTTTTAGGAGGTATTATCATACTGTTATGAGTACTTTCATGGCTTTTTTCAGCAGCATCATTACTACCAAATGGTTTAGAGTTGGACACTACAAAATTTTCAGAGAGATTTCTCACATCTTCTGTTGATATTGATGTAGTTGATAAGCATGCAGTACTTAATACATCATCATTTTTATCAGCTTTGTTTTCAATCATTGACTGTGATTTATTTACCGAAAGTTTTCTTGGATTTCTTAAAGAGAACTTTTTATTTTGAAATAGCTTCTTGGATAAGTTATCAGTAAATGGGCTTGGTGGTTGAACATTTTGTAAAGGTTCTTTTCTAAATGGTGGTGCTTCTGACAATAATTTTTCAAGTTGTGATCCACTAGGAAGAGTAGCAACTAGTTGTTCGGTAGGAGGACTCAAAGCCTCAAATGTACTTTCAAAGTCTTGAGCATGGTTAGGAGATCCAAAAGGTTCATCATCAATGCAGATCGACAGAGAATTTTCAAGGGCAGAACTTTTCAATTGAAAGTATTTTTTATAAGCATACTTGATATTCGATGGAGCCTCTTTAATGTCAAATTTTGAGGGCGTGCGGGAGTGACTAGTTTTGAACTCTTTTTCCCACTTTTTCACGACAGATTTGTATTTGATATACGCCTTGTCCTTTTTAATTGATTCTATGACATCCATTGTTACATGTACCAAGATATTTATTCCAAAAACTAGGTGGTATATTTTCCAAAATCTTGTGGACGTATTCAGCAAGTTACTATTGTTCAAATCCACATCATTTGAAAACACCTTCCAAGTGCGATTTCTTGAATACAGCTATCAAACATATAATTCACATGATAGATTATCAGAAATAACTTCGTTAGGCTTATTTTAAGGAAATATTATTTTTAATAAATACTTTGCAATATTGGCGCGCGATAATGATAGATAGACAATGACAGTGACAGTGACTGATGATCTGACAATTCGACATTTCTTTTTATTTCCTAATGGACAAAGGGCACTATATTCATACAGCCTAATCTGTAGTCAAGCCTAAAATGCAGCTGATGTTTTTGTTAACATTGAAACAGTAGAATAAGAAATTTAAATACATTTAAGATAATTGTTACACCGAGATAACTAGGTGTTCTTGACAAAAGGCGCAGCAGATGTAAAATTTTAAAATAAAAGATCTAAAAATACAATAACTAGGTACGTTAACTTGAGAATCAATGTTCAGTTTAAATCAATATAACTCAATAATACAGGGTGCCCGTGAGGAAAGGGAATAACTGAACCAGCGTATTCCTGAGGTCGTAAAGAGTAATAAATGTTATATGCAACTAGGTCGAATTATCCTTTTTTAATTTCTTAATGTTTTCATACATAATAAATACCTAACGTTTGCTTCTCCAGCATAAAACTGCCTTAGGACGAGCTGGCAACTCATTATTTGCCATCTCTTTTTATTTTCATAAGAGGCCATGTCATAAAAACTTTTTTAGGCATAGATTAATCAAAACCGGATCAAAATCCTTCTTTCATAGAAATCGTTAGAAGTTAGTTTCACACTAAATAAAGGTTGGTTAATACAAACGTCAGAGAGACACGTGTGACACGTCTCTCCGTCCCTCTCGCAAGGAGTTAAATTGTTAAAGTTTTAATGTTTTATCATAAATACCTTTTAGATTAGGTACGATAAAAAACTGGCCACTTAGAAATGTTCTAAGCACTCAGCTTTTCAGAATGACTTCCAACGTCATTGTCAAGTCTTTGTTGTTATTATTGTGAATTTTAGTATGGCTAGATTCAAATTGATAATTATTTTACGAATTAAATTAAACTCGCTAAATTTCACATAACAATTTGTAAAAAATGAGGGCTATCTATTTCAGATGGTCAGCCTTTATGGAAGTTGAAGGAAATAATCTGTTGAGTGAGTGTTCCATGGTGCACGTTACTGAAGTCTGAAACATCAGCGAGACTTGATCATTTAAATCCTTCAGATGGGAGCAATGCAAATAAATAATTACTGGTGAAAATAATTGGAGTTACTGAGTAATACCTACTAGTACTGTGCTATTTTAAGTAAGAATGTGTTGTAAATGATTAGATCATTTTATAATAAATGACTACTAAAAAGATTGTGTGTGTTTAATTATGGGCGAAATGAATTAGGTACATCATTGAAAATGAAAAATGTTTATTAGGTTTTACAATTTCATATAGCATAGAAAAGTTTTAAACTTTTAATTAATACTATGTAGTCCACTTGTATCTGGAGATCCTCCTCTTTTACTAGATAAGCTTCGCAAAACCAAGTTATCGTAAACTTTTAACATTTAGCACGACAGTATGTTTACCAGTTAGTCAATACGAGAACGAACGACTCACAATTTAACAAACACTTGCCGTTGGCTTATCAGTAAATTATACGATTTGTGAACTGATTGGTTCTTCATATTTATTGATTTTCTTATTTATTATTTGTGGTAAATGGCGTCTGTCCGAATGATTTTCTTATTTACAGTGATAAACAGTTCTGATCTGACAGTTGATACGTCTACAATGTTAGTGACATTGTTTAACTAGATTTGACACAGTCAATTTAAATAGGTGTCGGTGTCGCAACGTCGCAATCATTAAGTTGTTTTGAACTGGTGATTTCATTACAAGTTTTTTACACAAAATTAACAATATCTCTAAAACTAAGCAAAACTCAGCGTTAATTATTTAACATTTTTAACTCAAAATATAGTCAGGAATTAACTGGTTTAATCTTTCCCTTTCCTCACGGGCACCCTGTATACGTGAATGAGTATGCGTAGCGTCGATATTTCGTTATTATTCTTTTGTTTTGTTATTATTATAGTAGATTTCACTGACATGAGCGATAAGTCGGCGAGTTGTATTTATTCTTGTCTTTTCAGTGTTCCGTACCCAAAGGGTAAAAACGGGACCCTATTACTGAGACTTCGCTGTTTGTCTGTCCGTCTGTCACCAAGCTGTATCTCACGAACCGTGACAGCTAGAGAGTTGAAATTTTCTCAGATGATGTATTTGTGTTGCCGCTATAACAACAAATACTAAAAATCAAAATAATAATAATAACAATTAAGGGGGGCCCCATAGAAAAAACGTGTTTTTTTTTGCTCTTTTTGGTACGGGACCCTTCGTACGCGAGTCCGAGTGCGCGAGTTGCTATAGCGACAACAATAAATACATCATCTGTGAAAAGTTCAATTGCCTTGCTTTTACGCTTCTTGACATACATACAGCCTGGTGACAGACGGACAAACAGACAGACAGCAAAGTCTCAGTAAGGCGCAGCGCAGACGACAGACTGTTAGTGCGATCGAGTCTGCGGTGCACAAAAAGTCTGCGTGGATTGTATGCATTGTGCGCCGGACTTTTTGCGCGTCGTGTGCGTTACGCCATATAATTCCATAGGTTCTCTTTTCACAGACTAAAAAGTCCGTCGCGGCTAGTCTGTCGTCTGCGCAGAGCCAAAGTCTGCGAGGATTGTATGCAATGTGCGCCGTGCTCCGATGTATTTGCACACGATGGATGTCACGAACAATTTGACCGCTTTGGTTGAGTCACTCACTGTAATGACTATTATTGGGTGTTTCCAGGATTTTGATGATCTTGACTGCTACTCACTATAAGACGCTGACTGTACCCTGTATTTTAACTACCTTACGTCCAGTACGCAACTCCCGTTAGTCGGAGCGTAAGCACCTGCAATCGTGCAACATTGCCATGGTATACGGTTGACTTATTGTCGGAGTACAAAACACTGGGCAATATTTTCAGATTTTCGAAAAGAAAAATTTACATGTAAATTCCACGAACTACACAGAGACAACACTGGGGTTTTCAGACACGTTTACCCGACCACTTTAGACTTAGCACGGCAGCACGTTCTAGTCGCGTCGCGCGCGGGATAGTCTACCTGTCACTTTCTGACGTCTCTAGTTAGACAACGACAGTTATAGTCTATGTCGCGCCCTGTTATGCTAAGGCGGCTGATTAAATATTCACAGTATCACAGTCAATTTCCGGGCTCAGGATAACTTCGTCCACAATCCTATTTCGTCACCCTCTTAAATCGTCCACAGTGCCATGTCGTCAGCCTACAATTCCTAAATCGTCACCTTCCTAACTCGTCCACTTTCTTTTATCGATCAGTACTACTTGGTCAGCATCGGCAGTGCCAACTCGTCCGTATTCCTATATCGACCTCAGTGCCAACTCGTCCGCATTGAACAATGAACACGAATGTTTGTACTCGAGTGTGGGTGTTCAATATGTTTACTATATACGCATAGTTGACGAGTTAGCACTGTGGTCTATACCTTATCGGTTTAGGTAGTTAAAACAATATAAACAATCCTGACAGGTCTTTTTGTTGAAATACACAGTCTAAAAATGAAAATCGTTACACTGTACAAATTATGAAAGTAAATTATTTTTTCATACCTAAATTGTACAATGTAAAGTTTTCGATTTATAAAGTGTACGTTTAAATAAAAAGACACGTCAAGATTGTTTACATTGTTTTAACTACCTAAACCGATAAGGTATAAATAGGAATGTTGACCAGTTGGCACTGTGGTCTAAACAGTACTGTTGACGAGTT
Organism: Adoxophyes honmai; assembly: GCA_005406045.1. Classification (NCBI taxonomy): domain Eukaryota; kingdom Metazoa; phylum Arthropoda; class Insecta; order Lepidoptera; family Tortricidae; genus Adoxophyes; species Adoxophyes honmai. The sequence goes on along the minus strand of BHDV01069777.1, from coordinate 96,954 downwards.
GACACTGTAGACTAATTAGGAATGTTGACGAATTGGGTCTGTAGTCTAATTACGAATGTAAACGAGTTGGTACTGTGGCCCACGTAGGAAAGCGGACGAGATATGGAAGTGATGATATAGGAATGCTGGCGAATCGGAACAGTAGACCATATGCGAATGAGAACGACTTAAGAAGGTGACGAAATGGAACTGTGGCCGAAGTCATCCTGAGCCAATTTCCGACCACACTGTATAGAATATTAGTACTTATATGAAACAACGTTTCTAGCTTTATTAATTTTAATAAAATACAGAATAAAACAACACTTACTCTTCACAGTAATTGACTTACGATGAATACATAATATTAAAATATTATAATGTAAAACACACATACCTATAGATTGCAGCCAAATATTACATTATGTTACGTTACTTCATTCCAAAACATACAAATTTGGTTAAATACGGTTTAAACTGACGACACAAAATTAATTGGCATCAAATATATATGTAGAACAAAAACATCTATATGAACAAAAGGGATGCTACATTTTAAACATCATAATTATTAGGATAAAATACTTTATGGAAGTTAAAATATCATTTAGACATCTGTCTGTTCCCGTCTTAACTTTCGTTTGCGATCTTCTTTCTGTTTACGTATAAAAAGTTTCATTCAAACCTAATTACGTCTCAGTCTATTATTATTGGACTAACAACGAAGTTCATTTTGAACACTTTTTACACGGACAAAGAAACGAAACTGTTATACTGTGCGATGTTGCGTTTCAGGATGTCAGCACAGAGCCCCAACACTCGTTCGAATCTGCAACATGTATTATATTTATAAGTTCAATGTTTTGTCGAAGTAGAAGCTAATTACTGTTGTATTGGTCCATCAACTACTTAATATCTCTGGTTGCCATGGTGACATGTCCAGTCTTACTCAGTAAATGATTTTCTAAGATACAGTCCGTAGCAAACTAGAGACTGTTGAACATTTTTTGAAGTATCTCCTTATTTTATTTTGAACCTGGTCCCCTGACTTAAGGAATTGAATAACAGCACAATTTTTTTTTGTCTTAATTATTCATTGAGGGACACGTCACATTCACGATTAACACGTGATAAGCGACAAAGTCTGCCACTAAAAAAAATATACTCGTATGCCAGTGATACGTATACAAGATTCAATGTTTTAGCCTTTTTTACGGTTTCGTAACAAAACAATGAAAATTTTATTGTATAGCAACGTCATCCAAATTTTAAACTGATCTGCGCTTTGGTTTGAGCTCCAATGAGTTTTGATTTTTTAAATGAAAACTACTTTAGACTGCTCTAGAATTTGGTTAAGAGATTCTCAACATTTGATGTATTCGATGTATTACGCTGGCGGCGTGTTACCTGGCGCGGTCCAGCTTGACGCACTTGAGCGGGCCGGCGGCGCGCACGGTGGCGGCGCGCGGCCGGTCCAGCAGCAGCGCGATCTCCCCGAAGTAGTCCGAGGGCCCGAGGCGGCGTGTTACCTGGCGCGGTCCAGCTTGACGCACTTGAGCGGGCCGGCGGCGCGCACGGTGGCGGCGCGCGGCCGGTCCAGCAGCAGCGCGATCTCCCCGAAGTAGTCCGAGGGCCCGAGGCGGCCGACCTCGACCCCCGCGCCCTCCGCCTGCCCGTTGCGCTGCTGCAGCACCACTGCCGTGCCTGCAGGTACACGCAACAAATAAATAAACTTTACTTATGTACACTAATATTATAAAGAGGTAATTTTGGGTGTGTATGTTATAAATAAACTCAAAAACTACTGTGCCGATTTCAAAAATTCTTTCACCATTCAAAAGCTACATTCAACCTGAGTAACATAGGCTATATTTCTGGCTAGAATTTTTTTTAGATCCTTACTAAAACCTAAGTAACGTAAACCAAGGTGTAAAAAAGGACGCGATTCCTTGTAACACAAAATTACACAGTATTAACCCTTCCATATACACATTCACACCGCATGCTCCCTGCCATGTAGAGACAACAAAAAATCTTAAACAAGTAGATTAGAAAATAAATAAAGCTAGCAGACAAACAAGTAGCAGCCTATCGCTTCACCTTCGACGATGATGTAGAAGTCGTCCCCCGCCTCGCCCTGGCGCACGATGGTCTCGCCGTCCGTGAACGACACGGGCTCCAACGCATCTGCCACCGTCAGCCGCTCCCATTTCCCCAAGCTAGCAAACAAACAAGTAGCAGCCTATCGTTTAACCTTCGACGATGATGTAGAAGTCGTCCCCCGCCTCGCCCTGGCGCACGATGGTCTCGCCGTCCGTGAACGACACGGGCTCCAGCGCGTCTGCCACCGTCAGCCGCTCCCATTTCTCCAAGCTCTCTGAAAGTAGTAAGTATTTCGTGTCTATGGTGCATCTTTCAACGAGCCTTAATTGACTACGTAGCGACCCTAGCGCCACCTATCGTAGTAGCGGAAGAACCACAGATATCATCAACTTCTATATTGCGCTAACAAAATACAATTTCCAACTTTCTCTCTGTGGAGTTCGGTACTCAGACAAAACATCTGCCGGGAGAGATAGATAGATGCTCTTAGCATGTAGCAAACCAGTGTTGAATAAGTGATATTTACATACATACATACATATACTCACGCCTGTATTCCCAAGCGGGGTAGGCAGAGCACGTGAATTCGAAAATCCAGTGCCACGTTTAGCAATTTCAGGGTAACCAGATGGTCAAACGTGATATTGCAGTGACAGGTTGCTAGCCCATCGCCCACAATACACTAACCCTTTCCCAGAGTCGACTCTTACGACACCCACGGGAAGAAAGGGGGAGGTGCTATTCTAACCCGGCACCACACGGGTATAAAAATAATAAGTAATAATAATAATAAGGTAATAAGGTAATAAGGTAATAATAATAAGGTACATACATACATACATACCGTCACGCCTCTTTCCCACAGGGGTAGGCAGAGACCACTTTGTTCCACTCGCTACGATCCTGACATACCTCTTTTGCTTCACATTCATTAGTTTCTTCATACATGCTCGTCGATTTCGGGTACTCTTGACCTGACCTGTTTCTAAAACGTCCGCGATTTGGTCACGGAACGTCCGTCTAGGTCTTCCCCTCCCAACACATCCATTCACACTTCCAGCATAGATCTGTTTAGTCAATCTTCTTTCATCCATCCTCTCTACATGCCCAAACCAGCTAAGCATACTTCTTTCTATTCTAGTCACTACATCTACTTTCACGCCAACTCTTGGGTCAGGGGGTACTCATCTCAAGTGTCTGTCCGGCATTTGGAGTTTAGTATACGGGTATGCGACCCCGGCCTCCCCTAGCTACTACAGCATTTTCATCAGTCTTCCATTGCTGTAGTATCCTTTCAAACCCTGTCCTACCCCAATTCTACACGTCCCTTCACACTTTTCTTCCTATCTGGTTCCCTTTTCCCTGTCCATTTCCGCCAATCTAAGGTCTGCCGTGCCGAGAGATGCGTGACTAGAGGCGTGTCTAGTCTTTAGCGTGCCAATCCGCCTTGGGGACCAGGCAATCCCCTGTTAATGGCTTGCCTTATCCTGGCATGCGGGGCTCTGCCAGGATGGACATCTAATTCCCTAGCTACTCGTGGGTACGCTATGATACCAAATTTTGTTAGTGATCAGGATGGCGGCGACGAGGTTCGCAACCCGTCACGTCCCGTTCACCACGGGGGCGAGAAGTGGGCTACAGAGAGCCGCTTCGCTACGCTGAATAATAAGGTAATAGGGTAATAAGTGATATTTTACCAACTTTATTAGGTTTTTATGCAATGTATTTAAAACCTCAGACGAGTCTGTATGGGCTTCGTTACTTTCGCATTGAATAAAAAAAAAAGTGACTTCTTCGTAATGTGCGGTTTGTTTTAATTAGTTAGGGAAACTATGACGTCACATTTCACGATCTATAAACATCAGACAGCACGTTGAGCCGTTTTTAGACTCCACTAACAAATTTTGTGGAAGTAAGACTGCAGAATGAAGGAGTAGAAAAAACGTAATCATAGTTATATGGCCAACTCGTCTTAGCTAAATACTGTAGACAATACCATCGAAATATTAGAACGCAAATAAACATACATACATACATAACCGTCACGCCTTATTCCCTGCGGGGTAGGCAGAGACAACAGAGCGCCAAATAAACACAGTTAAATTAAATTAAATCTCTTCTAATTTAATCAGATGCATGCTCGAGATTAGGAAGAGTGGCGGAACAAAGAGGAGGTCTTTGCTCAGCCACAGCTCCCAATATACTACTAGGCTAAAAAAAAAAATAATGTGGCCTGCTTATCCACCCTCCAGCGAACAGATACTTCGGGCTATCGGCATCGGCTTGGTAACAACAGAAACACACTCACCCAATATAGAGACGCGGGACAAAAACTCATCATACATCCGCCGCTTGCGTATGGTGGAGCCCATGAGGATGCGGCGGTAGGAGTCCCGGTCGAGCCCCCAGAGCTTGAGCGCGGAGCGCGCGCGCACGGTGGCGGCGCGAGGCGTGCCGTAGATGAGCGCCAGCTCGCCGAAGCTGCCGCCCTCGCCGATCGACGTCACCGGCTCGCCGTTCACTAGCACCTGCAAAGGGCCCGACATTTTTTTAGTGTTCCGTAGTCCACTAGGAACCCTAATAGTTTCGTCATGTCCGTCCATACTCCGCCGCTACTGCACCGATTGTTTCGAAAATTGGTGGAGAGATGTAGTCCACTAGGAACCCTAATAGTTTCGTCATGTTCGTCCATACTCCGCCGCTACTGCGCCGATATTCATGTATATTAAAGTTACAAAAGTTGGTTTTTAAAAATTATGAAAAATATATTTATGGGATGGGTCATACAACGAAAAGTGAATTTAAAACAAAGTTAAAATTTCAGGGGACACCCCAAAAGTAACTTTTGGAAAAATACGAAAATAATTCCTTTAAAAATGTATACCTCAAAGTAGGTAATTAGTTTCAATTAAAATAATAGCGGACTCGGTATCATAGATAGTTATTTTATTTTTATACAACTTGACCAATTTGTGTAGTTACAGTCGTCCGAACAAAATGTATGGAGTCAACCGCAAGCCAAAGCAAATGACCTCCATTATGAAAACTGTATCATTTTAAAATCGCTCTACTTTTTAAAACAAGTGACGAATGATGATAGGAAGAAGAAAACAAATAATGACAAATTAGAACACGGCGACGCTCGCTTCGATGTCAATGCGCAATTGTTTATGGTATTCGCGTTTGCCGCCATTTTAGTATCTACGTTACCTATGTCGCCGTACTTTGTAAACCGCTCCAAAGCTTTCTTTAAACATTTTTCAAAATTATAATACGTAGCTACCGCCGACACTATACTCTAAAATCTCTAAATAAATACAATACACACCTCAACCTCCCCCGAGTGAATGATGTAGAAGTTATCGCCCTCGTCCCCCTGCCGGATGACGGTCTCGCCGGGCAGGCACTGCACCGGGAACATGGCGTCGAACATGTCGGCCCGCTCCGACTCGTCCAGGTGCGTGAAGAGCACGTTCGAGGCAATGGCACGGGATAGAGCACCCATTGTTTTGTAGTCTTTTGGCACCACCTGCGAACAAAGTTTTTTTTATATTGCACCTTTTTAGGGTTCCGTACCCAAAGGGTGAATGAAAACGGAACCCTATTACTGAGACTTCGCTGTCTGTCCGTCTGTCACCAAGCTGTATCTCACGAACCGTGACAGCTAGAGAGTTGGAATTTTCACAGATGATGTATTTCTGTTGCCGCTATAACAACAAATACTAAAAACAGAATAAAATATAAACATGTTTTGCACTTGGCCGGTTTTTTTTAGATGCTCAGAATTAAACTCCTAAGAGTATTTTTAACCGACTTCAAAAAAAGGAGGAGGTTCTCAATTCGTCGGGATATTTTTTTTTTATCATTATTATTATTATTTTTTTTATCATTATTTTTTTTTATGTGTGTTCGCTGATTACTCGAAGACGCCTGGACCGATTTGAAAAATTCTTTTTTTGTTTAAAAGGGTATAGTTTCCAGGTGGTCCCATTGCCAGCATATCTTGATCTGATGATGGAATATGAGGGAAATCGAGGGCAACCGTCAAATTTTATTGGCACAGGTAATGTTTTTAGTACATTTTTCAAAGCTACACCAGTATTTACGTCTGGCAGTAAAAAAATATGACTGAGCTGATGATGGAAGGTCAACTCCTTAATGCTTAGGAGTTAAAGGATAATTCTTTCAATACTGAATGCACCTGCAGACTGGAAATTATAATTTCAGTAATTAGTGAGGCCTGCTGGTGATGGAAGGTCACCCTCATTATTAAACAAATGCTTTCAGTATAGCCCAAATTTGAAGTCGGTTTTTTTTTGTTTAAAATTATTACCACGATTGTTCGAGTTTTTGGAAGACAATCTTTGCCGAGATTAAAGTGGCGCAAAAAATTTGGGCGGATTTTTTTATTGTCATATTGGTTAGCGATATTTATCATGGTATAAATATAATGCGTGTAAGCAATGGGCGTTTATCTTGCTAACACAATAGGTACTACGTCATCGCGTCGCGCTCGCCATCTCCGGCCATCATGATGTCGTGATCAACGACTATACATACACTCATAGATTGCATGGCTGTTTGATTGAACAACTAAAATTATTGAAATATAGCCTTTTGCTAGAGCTAAATTATAGTAAGTTTTATTGAAAACCATCTGATAGGTGTAAAGAAATATATTAATAACTCACTTCTAAAATCAAGATAGGCTTGAAATGTTTTAGACTAGTGATACCAAAAGTACATACATACATACATACATATACTCACGCCTGTATTCCCAAGAGGGGTAGGCAGAGCACGTGAATTCGAAAATCCAGTGCCACGTTTAGCAATTTCAGGGTAACCAGATGGTCAAACGTGATATTGGAGTGACAGGTTGCTAGCCCATTGCCCACAATACACTAACCCTTTCCCAGAGTCGACTCTTACGACACCCACGGGAAGAAAGGGGGAGGTGCTATTCTAACCCGGCACCACACGGGTACACCAAAAGTACACAATCCATAAAAACTTAACTTATGCAAATAGGCTCCTAAGAGCACTTTTATACGTCATTTTCGAGTCTACCAGCGCTTTGGAAAGACAATCATTGCCACGAAAAATGTGCCGCAAGAAACTTGGCAGGAAGTTTTTTTTTCAGAATAGATGTTTACAAAGTTAAATTAGTTACAAAAAAAATAGTAAAAAACACTAATTGAAAATATGACAATTGTTATTAAAATTCAATACGATGATGGACCTTAGAAACTACCTACACCACAGTTTTGACCAGTTCTGCAAGGGCTAAATAACAAAGATTTTTACATTATCCTCATTTAAGATTTTTTTAATCTGATTTCATTTTTATACATTTATTTGAAGGAAAAAAACAAACAAAAAATAATGCTTAAATAATAGGAGATCACTTAAGCCAAAACAGTTTCTATTGTTAGGTTACAAAGGTGTTTATCTCAGTGGTAAAGTATATGAGTACTGAATAATTACCTTTTTAACATAACTTGTGGCATCTTCCTCCGTGACAGGCTCAGCACTGATGCCCCCGCGGCGGCGCGGCGGGAGTCCGCCCGGCGCGGGCAGCGGCGACAACTCCCCATCTGCCTCACCCTCAGACGCCGCCGCCGCCGCCGCCGCAGCCTTCACCTGTTCCTGAAAGAAAGAAAAACCTTTAACATCTCAAAAAGCCCAGAATGGCAACTGTATACTGGCACATCTTTAATACCCTCAACATTATTCTCATTGCATGTCAATATTGAGTTCTGAAATAAAGACATAGGTGGTTAGAATAAGGAAACAATGAGTAGTCATACCATTTCAAATTACAAGTGTTTATCAAAAACTTTCTTTGCTTAAACATATATTTATAATCTTGCTGTACATATAGAGAAGAGACCACAAACCAAAATTTACAATAAAATCCTGATTACTTAGTATTATAACTAGGATTGAAAGAAAAATTGTTTAATTACATTTCAGTAATTTTTGTGTTATCTGCGTAAAGAATTGTTGGTAACACCAGCTTCAAACTACAAAAGTAAATCTTAACTTGGTAATACTCATTCATTGGTCTAACTTAATTATCATGTCTGATAGTAAGTATGAGTATGTTACCCAACTACATAACAGCATGTACACACAGCTTCTTCAATTACCTTGTCTCTCTATTAACATGATGGTGATAAGGTTATTTCTGGTTTCTAGTTTGAATTAACCTCATCTCATCATTCTTATCAGACGACTCTTAATACAAGTACCTGATAAGTAAAATCTAGATATAAACAAAACATAAAAAATATAAAGAATAAATGGAAATTGAGATAGTTTTGTTTTAAGTAAAATAGGTTTGACTTCTTACGTTCTAAAGTAAACGATACAGCGACCCTAATAGTGCTAGTTAGTCAAATTGGCCTGCCTGCTTCAGCAAAGTTATTCATACTGGACTTAATTTTTCACATCTTACATGAAAATGGATTTCGACGTAATTTACTACTCACCCGTTCCAATTTCTGAAAATATTGCCTAAGAAATGTTACAGGATTTTCTGGTTTATTAACACAAAGCTGTACTATACAGTCTTTCAATAATAATTGAATATTATGACTTTGGATGTAACTTTCACATTCATGTAAACAGTGTTCTTCCTCCATTTCTGTAGCGAACTCTCCATGAACTTTTATTTTTCCGGTAGAAATAATTCATAGCATAGTAGTGAATACGAACATTGTTGTGATAATACAAACACAACATAGATTCTTCATTCTTCGCTCTAAAATAAAATTATGAAATTATGGAAAGTGAAAAGCAGAAATGTCATCACAGTGTCAGTCAGTCAAGTTGTCACTTTTCTTACAGATAAGTAAAAAAATATTTTAATTTAAAAGTTGATTTTGGCGTCATTGTATTTTTATCTCAATTTATCAGTTGTATGATTTCCCCACAGACATCAATGTCGAAAATTCGCACAGCGGTGCGTTGCGTTGCCTCCGCATACGAATTCGTCGCCCGGCACGCGGATTCGCGGAAACAGGATACGGATGAACCAAGCTAAGCTATCGGGTTTGTCTATGACTTTAAAATAACTAAAAAAAAAGATTACTTTTTTTTACTCTATGGTTTTACTCTACTGCTGTCGCTGCATGCTGGTTATTTTTTTCATTATCTGTGGATACATCAAAAATGGAAGCTGCGGCCGCTGACGCCGGCGCTAAAAATCATTTAGAAAATGCTTTATCAGAGAGTGAAATCGCAAGTTTGCCCGCAGTTATCACGGATAAAATTAACACATATATTGACAAGAAGTTTGAAGAATACCTGACTTCGAAGGCTCTCCATGAAACCAGTAAAACACAAATAGGTAAGAACCCGGTGTGTTTTGTCGTTTTTGTCGTTAGTATTATTAACATGAAAAAGAACACATAGCGTGTTTTTCTTATAGATTTCATTAATGTTACTTCCTATAGGTCAAATACTGCAAAATTAGCCAGTTATTTAGACGAAACAAATGTGGGGTAGGGTTAACTTTTTGTTGGGCATGTAAAATATGTCCTATTTTCTTTTTAGGAATATAAGAAATTAATTATAATGTGATTTTATAAACTGTGAGTACTGGCGGCACCGCTCTGGCCTCTATGGTCAGATTCAAATAGTTTGATGTTCTTTGACTGATGTTAAAAACAATACGTAAAATTGTCAATCGTAAATAAATATTCGTCTACGCTATATGAGTTCTGTGTCGAGCATTTTATTCCACTGTCTCCCTGCTTACTTAATTCCATGGCTTTAGTTAAAGCAAACGATCCAAATTTACCTAACAAATACCCTACGCTTAAGCTTCATTTTATTTAAAAATTGCTTAATGTTGGTAAAATAAAGATTATTTTAGTAAAGACATGAATAGAAATAGTATGAAAATGTTAAATATTGGTATTTATTATTTCACTTGCCATAATTCTACTTTTCATATTATGTACGTATTTTATTTAAATTTTCGTCAAGATTTAGTTAATGGTATTACATGAACATATATACATATGTGTGATTCCACATATATCAGCAATGCTTTCAAGTTTTATTGCTATGTCTAATTTGTTTAACTTGGATTATTTTTTCGCCTCACACTAAATCTAAACTTTGGACCAAAAACTATTGTTGTTTGATTAGTCATACATTTCAAAGCATCTTAATTTTTTTTGTAACCGTAAAATACTTTCTTGATGAAAGTGAAATTTATTATGCAAAGAAAAAGCAAGCTTCATTCTTGATAAATAGTAAGTTCCTGTATAGGAGTCTAGTTCCTAGGTGACAAAAAATATCACTTCGTTCCATAGATGGATCAATATTACGGATTAAATGTCATGTTCACAATGCTTGTTGAAGCCTCTTCTTCAAAGGGCTGTGAATTTAACACTTCTTCCAAGTCGTTTTCAGTCAAATCTTCACTTTGCGATTCAAGCAATTTTTGAATGTCATTTATCTTGTTCTATGAGTTTGAACCCATTTCGTCCTATGTTTGCAGTCAAAGTTTGAATTTGCGCAGATTCTTCGTCATTTTCCGCAATAAATCCGCCAATAACGAAATTTGCGCCGCGAATACAGGAATAGGGTCACAATTTTTTAATCCGCGAATAGTGAAAACGCGAATGAAGGAAGCGCGAATAAGGAGCTTTTACTGTACTACAAAATACTACATTGCCAGTTTGCCCTATGGAACAGTTAGTGCTATTGATGTGATTTTTTCTTGAAATAGAATTTGATAAGCACAAATAATCAGACTTCATTTAGCATAATAATATATAAGAATAATAATGTTCCTTTTGACCTCAGGATTATGCATTACCTTATTCACTAAGACATGTACTATGACATAAGGTTGCAAGTGCCATATATTGGGTCAGTGTCGAGCACAGGGATATTTACCTTAAATTTGTTTTATGCTGACAAAAACTTAAGTTTCTATTCCATAGTACTTCAATGAGTCAATGACAAGTAAAGTTAGTTTTTTTACTGCTGTATTTCATCTCTTAAGACTTAAAGTATGCTTCTATATATGTTGTTCAAATAAATTGAAATTCCTTAATTAAAAAAGATCTACTCTTTAAAAAACCTCCTTCCACATCTTTTCCATATTAATAAGACTTTGCTGTCTGTCTGTCTGTCTGTCTGTCACCAGACTGCATCTCAATAATTGGAATAGTTAGACAGTTGTGTATTTCTGTTGCTTATTGTGACAATAAATATCAATAACAAAATAAAATAATATTTAAGGGGCCCCATTCACCTATCGCGATTATTTTGGTGTTTCTTGCTCAATATCATTAAAGGTAACAAGTAGGCACTTGAAATATTCACAAAATATTAGTTGTGGTTTAATTTAATAATAAAATCTAAACCAAGGAAATATTTAAGTTACATTCCCAGACAAATAACTCCATTTTTTGCCTATTTTTGCTCAATATTTATAAGTGGTAACAGGTAGGTATTTATTTGCCTAGTCAAAGTTCCAGGACCCTTTGTGCGCGAGTCTGACTCGAACTTTGCTATTACTTTTGTATTTGCAATTACGCTCACAGCAGATCCACAAAGCTCTGTAGCTAGTGTTTTTTTTTAGTAGAGCCTTGTACTATTATCTATTCTGTGGTAGAGCTGACTATGATAGGCTGATGCTGATGAATAACTGACTAGACATTGGAACTTTCTGTACACATCAATAACATTGCAAGTTATAAACTATACTAGTTATACATACTTCATTTCAAAAATATTTCAGTCTTACCATGCAAAGACAACAAAATTCTGATGCCTCAGTAGACAGTGGGCGAGAATCACCACTCCTGTAGATTTGCAAACATACACACATACATATATCTCACGCCTAAATTCCCAAGAGGGGTAGGCAGAGCACATGATCAAAAATCCAGTGCCACGTTTAGCAATTTAAGGGTAACCAGATGGTTAAACGTGATATATTGCAGTGACAAGTTGCTAGCCCATCGCCCACAATACAATAACCCTTTCCCAGAGTCGCCTCTTACGACACCCACGGGAAGAAACGGGGAGGTGCTATTCTAACCCGGCACCACACGGGGCTTTTGCAAACATAGTATATTTTATGCATGCCGCGGGCCACTAGACGTCGCTGTCAGAGATTTAGAGTGGTCAAAATCGAAATTGCTAAATAGTTACATAAATAAAGTTATGTATTATGTTTGCTGACGCAACGGGCCGCGCACGGTCTTGCGTACCAGGCCTCTTTTCCACGGACGGTTATTAGCCGTAAAAAACTACGGTTAATTAACCGTGTGTAAACACGGTCGTCAGTGTTGTACGGATCACTAACACTATGGACGCTTGTTGACGGCGCCGGGCCGTAGTTCTGCCGAGTCCGTCAACAAGCGTCCATAGTGATCCATACAACACTGACGACCGGGTCTACACACGGTTAATTAACTGTAGTTTTTTACGGCTAAAAACCGTCCGTGGAAAAGAGGCCTTAGTCCTCGACATCAATCATGAGTGGAAAAAAGTCTCCGCATCGCTTTTTCCAGATGAAAGCGATGCGCGAACTTACCCCACTACAAAAGATCTAGCTAACAAGGAAGGGTACCCAACTGTCCACCTCCGATTTGATTCATTTTGATATATGTTATAGAGTAGTCTAAAATAACG
>BHDV01069777.1:26259-45056 GCA_005406045.1 Adoxophyes honmai | reverse complement strand
CCCCCCTCCCCCTTGAGCTGCCATGGCGACTGGACTTGCAGCACGGCGCACTTACGTCTGAAAATATTTATAAAAGAGCCGGAAAAACCATGATGAGGTTGGATGCTAGCCGAACAACGCGAGGCTTTATAAAAAACTAGTCAAAAATTCACTTTTCTTTCGACGAACACAGTCCAGAAAGCGCTTTTCTTAAACAATGTGAGGATACCAAAAAATAGTTTTAAATTAGATTTTAGAGGTGTGAAACCATGAACATGGCAAAAAATTACAACTTCGTCTTTTTTAAGTGTTCAGTAGTCCATCCACATCCGCGGATCTGAATTATAAAATATCCGCAGATGTCAAATAATATGAAACTTCAGCATCCCTAGTTTAGATTATTATATGTATGTAGGGAAGTAAATTTCTATAATATCTTATCATTTCATTACACATGATATAAATTATAATACAAAGTAGCTTCACATTGTATGTCTCTATGTATGCTTAGATATATTCTGTAAAACTGCGCAACTGATTTTGATGCGGTTTTTTTTAATAGATAGTGATTTAAGAGGAAGTTTTTTATATATAATATAGTAGAACAACACTCATAATTTTTGATGTTCCTAATGTGATGTCACAATTCTGTAGTACCTATATTTAAATCTACAAAATAAATACAGCAAAATACAGCGCTATTGCCGGTATAGCTCCATAGATGGCGGTGTAAGTAATGGCGGCTACTATTGTTGATAAAGAAGCATCTGTTTATGTTAAGACGACTAGTCATCGTATTGTCATGATTTGTAAAGATGTTTGATTGGATTGTCGATTATAATATCATCAACATAAAGATTTTCAAATCAGACGCTATTTAGGAGGAAAAGAAATATAATAACGATAGATAGTTATGTTGTAAAAATTCAAATTACGTTAATAGTTGAAAATGGTACGCCATCTTGGAAATGCAAAGTAGAAATAAACACGTTCTGTTCTTGAGGGCATGCTATTATTCTTTGGTCTCTCTAATTCTATAGACATGGATTAAACCGTCAATGCATATCGTGATACTGGTTCCTCCTCAGACCAAGGTTCATCAATAGAGGATCGTGGATCAATCAATACATTTTTCCTGCTATAATTAATTTTTCGTGATCAAATATGAATCATTTAGTATAGACCGTCTAATGAGTTAGTTTCGTTTTGTAAATCTGGGAAAATTGACGATAGTAATTAATTTCTGAAATTAATTAATTACCGACCCTCATAAATTCAAGTGTAAAATTACCATTTCCGAGCCAAAAGGTTATTTTATGGAATGTCTCAGAATAAGTAGAGAAAAGGCACTTTTTTAAGGTTCTTTGCACTCTGTTACAGACCAGACACTTAGGTTAAGTACTTCTTAATTTCGAAGTTACGTACTCGTCTCTTGAATGATTACATGAATAACGCCTTCAATACAACTGTGTCACAGTAAAACGCACTGAGGCGTTTACTTCTTTATTTATTCTAAAATACATTACATATTAAAAGTCGCATTGTACAATTTGTTTATTTTATGGACCGCAATACAGTCGCGGTTTTTGTCCATGTAACGTTTCGTGTTCTTTCTACCCCATATGTATACACTGATGTTTATGTATGTATATACCTATTGGGTATTCGATCTAAAAAGGAAAAAAATATGTACAAGAATATGATAAAGGGTATACATACAGTGGTAGTCTGGTAGTATACCTACAATCGTTTACGCGCCGTCGCTAACGAGTACGGTCTATGCAAACTTATGTTAAGTTAAGTACCTACTAGTAGTACTGGCATAGAATGATTTATAGTGTACTAAGCCACTAAGGTATCGGCCCCAGTCATGGACAGTTTAAGCTGACACGTTAGTAATGGACACTATTTCACCATTAAGTTTGTCGTGCTACTTTTCAAAATTGACTCTTTTAATTAACACCCATTTTTAAAATATTGAAGATTGGAATGGAAATGCTTGTGTTTATACAAAATGTATTCTCAGCAACAAAAAAACTTGGCTTGGGTTAAGCTAGGCCACATTGCAAAATCATTACTGTATTTTTCATACAACATATTAAGGATGAGAGTTATAGTTTAGTTTAATTTATTTTAAAAACAATTCTTCGGCTAATAAATAAAAAATAATATAACACTCACTAGATATTCATCCAGGGTTTATATACACATTGCATTGCATAAATAAAACCATGCCCATTCCTTGTTTCATGGCCGCTTATAGCACAATTTTAGATTTAAAGTTTAATAAATGAGGAATAATAGTGTTTGCCTCTAAAAATAATTACTCAGGTATGTCTGTTTTATCACGTAACAGTACAACTACAAAGTGTGAAATCAAGAGAAAACCATTTATTAATCCCTTGCAGGTAAGGTAAAATACCAATGCTCGACACGTCAACGCCCAGTAGATGACACCCATCTGTCACCTGTCTTACTATGACATAAGGTTGCAAGTGCCAAGTGTTGGGTCAGTGTCGAGCACAGGGATGTTTACCTTAAGTAAGTTGTAGGAACTGAAAAATATACAGTGCTATCTCTATTGTTTGAATGTCTACATTATATTCTTTAAAACAAAACAAAAACAGAAAGAATTTGTATTCATTTATAGAGCATTGATCGGTGCTTGAAGACTTTCTCATAAATTCTGAGTTTATTCTTAAGAGGGCGCACACATTTTTTACGAACGTAATTATAAGATCAGGCGGGGAAGAGAAATTCAGGGGCAGGGCAGGGGTAAGAGGCACCACAGACCATAACTCGTCGAGTTATGAGTGATTATGGTCTGTAGAGCCCTCTTATCCCTCCGTTTCTCTTCCCCCACCTGACCTAAGTGGTTTTGGACCAATGTTTAAAAAATCGTGAAAAATAAATTAACTCATATTTAGCCATGAAAAAAATATGGTTAGACTAAACATATTCTGTAAATTCACAATAAAATTTTTTCATTTGTAATTACATTAAAATCAATGAGAAAAAAAATAAAGTAATAGTTCAACTTTGAAACTATGTACAATGATATTTGAATAATAAAAACCAATAATTTGATGCATGTCTCTCCGTTAATCCCCAGTAGACTATATTGTCTATCAGATAATAACTAGTTTTTATCGTTTATGGTAAATTTTAATAGAAAATTTTCAAGTGAAAGACAGCTCTGACGCGTATTTTTGTGAAAACCCTTCAACAAATTGGCTAAGTAAAAGAAATCTGTGTTGCTAATAAAATATTTCTTTCCGTTAATCCCTAGAAAAAGAGTTGATTTATATGTTACAGTAGTTTTTCTTTAAAAACTTAAGGATTTATAGCTTTCTAAAGCATTAGAAAATCATCAAAATCACCGAATTTTGTGTGCACCCTCTTAACAATGATTCTTAATTAGGTGTATGGAAATAACAAGTCGTTTTTTTGGATTTTTATTTGTACAGAAATAATTAAAAATTATTGAACCAAACAAAGAGATTTAAAGAATGCATTATCATTACTTGTATTTTGTGTAATTCTAAAACAGTGCAAAAAACACAAACTTGTGTCTGGAATTAGCAAATAAATCAATTATCACCTTTTAAAAAATAATACATGGATATAAAGCTAAGCCTTAAACCTAAGTTTCACCATATGGTCAAATCAATCTACACATAATGTTTTATAATTAGGTATACATTTAAGAATAGGAAATAGGAAGTTAAGCAAAGTGACCATATACATTTTCATCAGAGAACGCTATGTAAAGGAAGAAATCTTCATCGTGGTGCTCTTGGTACAGAGACCCCATAGTAGCAGAGGTGGGGGGGATCACATTGTTGACAAAGAAAAATAGTGCGTCCTCCGGCCGAAGGTGAATGCGTTTCCTGATCAGGAAATAAAACTGCCCGACGGTCAGATCAGACGGTACCAGATATTTCTTCTTGTCGAGATCTCCCAGCCTAGCCTTCGGGGCCTTTTCAACAATGACTGGTACGCGATCCGGATATTTCCTGCGTATTTTCTCACCTTCAGTCTTCCTTCTCTCGAAAGAATGCTCTTCCTTGTACTGGAATTTCATTTTGGGGCTTTTACACTGTAGTTTCCAAAGTAATCAACACAAAGCCAAATTCGATACTGCGACTTGTTTTTTGTTTTTTTGCGTTATTGTCTTTACAAGCAATGACGCAATCAGCTGATATGACAACGACGCGACTACGAACGAGAACGAATACGACGCTCGCTTACGCTTACTCTATCTACTCCCCTCCCCTCCTTTCAATTCGATCTATCATAGACAAGTTTGCCATGATCATAGTGGCAAAGATGGAAAATATGCAAATTCACCATAATTTTAATTTGTCTACAAATTCTACACGACATTCCAAAACTTTTAAATTATTTATTAAATTTAGTTAGTCTGCTGGCTATCGATAACTTGATGTTTTCCGTAAGTATGGTATAGAGTATTTAGGTATGGTGCACACATACAGTAATGCTTATTTTAAGAAATCAGTAGAATTTCGACTATAATAAATAACAAAAAAATTATTATTTCTTTGAGTTGTTCGGACTTTTTAATTGAAAGATTCTTATTTTCCATTCAGGTGAATTTTATTTTTCATGCGAAGTTTGTTATGTTGGTGTTTGTGTTTTTATTTCAATTTTCACAGGTTTACTTAGTCTATGAATAAGGTTAAACAAAAACAATTTTTGTCTATGGAGCGGTAG
The DNA here is from genome assembly GCA_005406045.1 of Adoxophyes honmai. Classification (NCBI taxonomy): domain Eukaryota; kingdom Metazoa; phylum Arthropoda; class Insecta; order Lepidoptera; family Tortricidae; genus Adoxophyes; species Adoxophyes honmai. The sequence continues at coordinate 40,343 of BHDV01069777.1, read as the reverse complement.
GAAGCAAGCTAGCGCCAAGCCTTGTCGATTGTTGGAAAAGCGTTGCTTTTGCTTGTCTACCTTTCTGAGAATACTATCAGCGTGGGTTTTGCTAATCGAGCTTAACATTAGAATATTTCACTTTAAACATGCGTAAACGCAAGTCTCTAAAGAAGGGTGAGGAAGACTCTGAAGGCTCTGAACCTGCAGCCGAGCCAGAAGAATTCCAAGACTCGGGAGAAGATTGGACGCCGGATGCCGATTCGGTACGTAGATGTGTATTATTGTAATTGTAATGTCTATTAGTTTACGATGGTTTGTCAAACTGTGTTGTTATTTGATAATTTGCTAATAATTTATAAATTCATTATCCAATTGGTAACAATTGGACGTATTCAACTAGCCAACTAAAATGCTGAGGTTAGGTTAGATTCAGTACTGATTTTTCCTTGTTGCTATAGATTGTCACCGATTTTAAGTTCGTATAACATACATCACGCCTGTTTTTCTAAAGAGGGTAGGCAGCACACTAATCGTAGCATAAAAATGAACACCATGATTTAAGTTTTCACATCACTTTAAGCACTGAAATTGGTCATTCTGCTAAGATATATACAATGAAAACGGATTACATTCCTTGTATTTACAATTTTCAAAAAACTTGCCTGCTTTTGGATATACAATAGGGTCTATTAACTGTCAAAACATTCCCATTAGATTTAAAAATGGATTAAACTGAAAAAAACATTTTTTGTCTAGAATGAACAGGCAGGCGCGCGTGTAGGCCGGAAACGTTCACAACAGAGAGGACCTGCTGTAAACAATTCCAAAAAGAAGCGTAAGGATGAGTCTTCTGAAGATAGTGAAGGCGAGGGTGAGGAGGATGAAGAAGGCGAGGGAGAGGAAGATGAGGGGGAGCTGGATGAAGAAGAGGGCTCTGATGATGAGAAGAATGGCTCTGATGGAAATAAGTCTGATTCCAGCCAGTCTAAAGATGTACCAAAGCATTTCCACGTAAGATACCTCTTTTGACATTAATTTGCCTAGCAATGTTATACTTTATCTTGTATGTGATTATTGTATAAATTGATACTATTATTATGGATTATGAGGCAATTTACACTCTGATTAGTCAGCTACAGAGTTAAAGTACTGCATGCAAGTACAGAGCTACAGAGTATGACTTTATACTACAACTAACCTAACTGTAAACAGCCTCTAATCCTAAAAGTGTAGGAGCATATAAGCATTATTAATTACATTTTTCAGTCTGGAAACTTTGTCCTGTTGAAATCAGATGTGAAATGGGATGGTGACACTGTTACATCAAAACTGGATGAACTCAATTTGTGGAAAATTGATGGGAAAGCACTTCTACAAAAATTTATTCCCATGGAGTCTAGTGGGAAAATATTGCACAAGTGTACTTGTGTTGTAAGTATTTTTTGAAAAGGAATAGGTTATTTGAATCCAGTGAGTTGTCAAAATTCTGATATTATTTTTTATCTTTTACAGTACTCTGGATGGAATGTGGACAACCGTGAAAACTACTATCCTATTACTGAAATACTGGACAGAAATCCACGCACCGACTCTAAGGAAATATGTGTAGCACTAGATCTTAATGATCTCATCAAAGTAAGGGACAAGTAGATTGCATGGTGTTTTTTACTTAATTCAACTACCTAGATAAGTGGAAGTAAATTTATAAGAGTTAAATAAGAATTCTTTGGCACTTCATTCCAGATTACTTTTGTGTAATGCAGACATTTTATAAAAAAAATGGGGATTAAATGTTCAATAAAGTAAATCTATTAGTAGTGTTTTATTTCTGCCCTTCACAATGACCCTTCAAAATTATTTGCATTATTAGTACATAGTTGGTATTGGTTGAAAAAATAATTGACATACAAAATAAGTGTTTTATACTCAGCTGATGCTGGACAATGGAATGTACCAACAGTTAGTAACAAACTCATTAATTTTAAAGTCTTAAGAAATTTGATATGTCCATACGTAAAGGTTGAGATTTAATTATGAATATCCAAAATTTTCCCAAAATATTAACAATTGAACTAACATGTTATCTTTGTGCAGCAATAACTGAGTGAAAAGCATAACTATTGTATTACCTATACATATGATTTCACCTGTACTGCTGACGTGACATTTTTTTCATTGTTGTGGGTGGATTGTGTGTAGGCAATAAGAAGAAAGTTTAGCAGAGCTATCCTAACTTACCTGCACCATAATCATGATATGCAAAAAAATTCAAAAACAGATTAGAATAACATTGTGTGTCTACTCAAATTTCACATGTTTTGTCAATCACTTGAAGGTCAGCAGGAAGAGATCCCTAGGGATATGTTCGCCTTTGTACTTGTGTTTTGTTTTGTACTTGTTATTTTGTCATGTGTTTATTTTGTACAATAAACAGTTACATTCAAAATTCTAAAAATAAGAGGGTAATTCAACTTTGTTGGTCAATATGACGGACGTGATACATGATGAAACTGCGCAGACGACAGACTATCCGGTTACAGTCCTGAATTCAGTCAATTCATATTGCAGTATTTGGTACCTTTGGTAAAAAAAATAGTACCTCTTCTATTTCAAGGTTATATTTAAAAAAGTCTGGTCCCGCCATTATAATATAACGTTATAATGGCGGAACCAGTCGTGGTAGCCATTGTTAGCTGCGATTAGTTTTTATGAATATTTAGTACCTAATTAGGAACCTTTGAAAAATGCTTAAAAACTATGGCTGGGTACAGAAGGTACCGTGCTGTTGTATTAAAACACTGGTACCGCTCCCGCCATTATAACGTTTGGACGTTTCGCATTTAGCGTGCAAAGAACAATTTTTGTTATATACATATTTAGTACCTATTTGGTACCTTCTAATAACCTAGATACGTTTTGTAAAAACCGGTTGTTTAGCTAGCTAAATTTTCTTTTTTGGTTGACTATACAGTTTGTTCAGACGACTGTAACTACATAAAGTTGCTCGAGTTATATTATACTAGCTTTCCGCCCCAGGCTTCGCCCGCGTGGAATTCGGTTATATTGCGGTATAAAGCGAACATTCCCTCGGGAATATAATTTTTTTCCGGGATAAAAAGTACCCTATTATTTAATCTGGACTTCTATCATTACGTCTGCAAAATTTCAGAGCAATCGGTTTAGTAGTTACGCCGTGAAAGCGGAACAAACAAACAAACTCACTTTCCGATTTATAATTCCGCACGGAATTTTTCCGAATGTGTGTGGCGGTCCATTGATTTTGTATGGATTGACTGCGTTCGGAAAGTCTGATTCGGGATTCCGAACGGAAAAATTCCGAATGTATGTGGCCGGCCTAACTCAAGAGGGGGGGGGGGGCCTGATCTACATACCTAGTGTCAAAGCATTTTTGTTCCATTTTATAAGACCTTTTCAACGATATACAGACGTTGGGCTAGTCCGATTAAATATTTTAATATCACTTTTAGTTGTATGTTTGTTATATTACATTGGTATTTCTTATTTATTCAGTGTGATTCAAACAGCAAACATATTTATTTTGATAGGTATAATTTTTGTCTAGACCCTTTAAACAACAAAACGGCGACGGCGATTTTAACGTTCTACATACATCACGCTTGTATTCCCAAACCAAATGGGGTACCAGAGCTCAGGAAACGCTCCATAGACAAAACCATGATTATTTCACGTCTCGTGGCCACTTTTAGCATATTTTTTTTGGTTTTGAGTTGCCAGGTATAATAGTGACAGTTTGTTAACCTGTCGTCTAAAATATACCTTAACTTATGTCCTGAGTTGCCTCTTACGACATCCACGGAAGAAATGGAGAGGTGCTATTCTATCCCAACGCCACACAGGGGAACACACCACATGTAAACGTTCCATAGAATCATTATGTTTGGTACTACTTTTTGACTCTGTGATGCTGCGTCTTTTGGCTACAATGGGTTTTTTTCATAGGACAGTGTTCTATTTGTTTTGAAAAGTATCATACCAGCATTTCAATGCCGAGTTTCAATGTTACAAAAAACACTTCATATAAGTGATATGGTTGTATGGCCATAGTTTCATTTGCATTACATAGAAAAAAAAAAATTGGTGACTGACAGCTGGCTGTGGCTGACAGCTGAGCTGTAAAATGCCTTGCTTACAATGCTTAGCTTTCTATTTCTATTTTTGTTTTGAAGTGCCTGCACTCCTGCAGAGTAGATATAGATAAAGATAATTTCTACTTTCTATTTGAATTACATCGCGATAAATATATTTCGGTGTTTTTATGGTGTGAGAAATTAATAATACCAATATTTAATTAAATTGGTCTGTGGATACATGTATTAATACCGTGATGAGTACTGATCAACAAGGTAAATTTTAATTAATGATATCATATTTTAGTAACTAATAGGATCTTTATATATAAACTTAAGACCAATTAAATTTCTAATACATGGATATTTCTGGTATTAAATTATATTGAGGTATAAGTAATGTGATATTACAGTAACATCATATCTTTTACAGAGCAAGATTGTGCAGTTTGTTTACAAAAATGCCATCATCCCACAAAACTACCCTGTGGTCACATATTTTGTTTCCTATGTGTAAAGGTAAGCTTCACAAACTGTCATCCTAATCATCCTTGTTTTACTTATGAATTATCTGGTTAAAATTGAATATTATTTTAATAGAGAATAAAGATTAACACACTGTATACATTCCTAATAGTGTACATGTATTTAATTGTAATTGCTGCTGATTGTACACATCCATGTCTCGCACTGGCTGTGCAAATAATGAGCCTTCTAATATTTGGTATATATTTGTTAAAATTTATATCTGGCTGGATTTTTGTATATGGCCTTAACAAACATTTGTAGGAATTCACAAATTTTATTCATGACATGACAATCTTCATAAAAAAGGGGTGCTTTAAATTTGGTTGTGTTTATATGGTTGTGTGGCATCAACTCACTAACACCTAAAAGCAAGTTTAATCATGTGTTTCTTGGGTAGGTTTCATCAAAATCTGATCAGTTTTGCATACATGTTGAAGTTTGAAACAAAACCTTATATGTTCTATTTCTATAATGTTTTATGTTGATTATAATTTTAGTCTTATAATTTTCAGGGGGTTGCAATACAGAGCAGAAAATGTGCAATGTGCAGAGCAGATATCCCTCCAGATTATTTGGACCATCCAGTATTATTAGAGAAAACTTTTCATGATGCAAATGAAGTCAATGAAGGATACCAATGGTATTACGAAGGACGGAATGGTATAAACAATTTGGGAGTAAATTATGTATTATATTGTGCAATTATAATAGAATTGCTAGTGGTTCTGAAACATAAAATAGTCATGAATTTGTCTATGCACATTCTGTGAGCTTTTCTAAATGAAAAAAATTAAGATTGTCTACTATGGCTGGAAATTCCCTCTCATGTGTGACAGTCACCATACCTACGATTCTTAGCATACCCGGCACCAAATATAGTATATTGTATTGATGCTATATGCAGATTGGCTAGGTATTAGGTATTTAGCCATGTAAGAATTGCTTAGATTTTCCCTATGGGCTTTCATGCAAAGCCCATCTTAAAAAAATGTGAATGATTCTGCAACCTTTTCAAGAGTAAGACCGTGGCCACTTGTCCACGTCACGGCGCCGTAAACGCAAAACGACGCGGTGTCGCTTCAGAGCGCGGCACGTAATCCACGGTGCGAACCAGGGATGTTATGGATATGAAATTTCGGAATGGATTGGATACGGATATAGGAATGATTATGATACTGGATACGGATATGCAATTATTTCGGATTATCCGTTAGTTTCGGATAATTTCGGTTACGGATATTACATATACATTTTTTACGGATTTACAATAATTTTACAGCTTATGTTGGTTTGATCAAAACAACTTGTCATAACGTGTTTCAATTAGGCTCCACCCTTATCCGACATTATCCGAAACTTTTATTTCGGATTCGGATACGGTTAGGGATATAATATGTTTTTATATCGGACTAGCTTTCCGCCCGCGGCTTCGCCCGCGTGGAATTCGGTTATATTGCGGTATAAAGCGAACTCGGGAACATCGATTTTTCCGGGATAAAAAGTATCCTATTATTTAATCCGGATTTCTAACTTTACGTCTGCAAAATTTCAAAGCAATCGGTTCAGTAGTTACGCCGTGAAAGAGGAACAAACAAACAAACAAACTCACTTTCCGATTTATAATATTAGTAAGGAAGTAAGGATATCCGATAGTTTCGGTTACGGTTACGGAGCTTCCTAACATCCCTGGCGCGAACATACGTTGCCGCGTAATGAAAACACGGTGCTGCACTGCACGTTGCCGTGTTGAGTAGATGCACAGTGGGCTGCTACGTTCAATCAGGAGGCCGCAGATTCTCGTACATCTCCAAAATATTTTGTAATCAGTTTTCAATTCCACATGGAACAATATGGGCCTATTACACGTACCTATTCTGCTCTTGTTGATTCTAAGAAGAAACACAAAGAAAAAGAAGAGGATAAGAAAATATTGGATGATTATACACACGCGAGCAAAAGTATTGCATCACTTTAATTTTTTTCGTATACATCATATAACTTTGTAGTTTTCGGTTCGATCTCAAAAATTCTGGTACCAAAAGAAAGCTTATAATGTGAGGATTTTGAAAATATGACAATTTCATAAAAAATCTGTTTCAAAACCTGAAAAAAAAAGTTTGATGAAAGTAGCTCCAAAATGGCCCGTAAATAAAATGGACAATGTTTGAATTAAAGGCTTGTTTTTAGAAAATAACAAGATATTTGATACAAAATTATTATTAAATTAATATCGCGTATTGCCCCCCGTGCCCTGACGGTACAGTTAAGGTGGTTTTGCATTGACCTGATTAACTTCTGGACATAACTCTGAGGATTAGCGTCCCACACCTCCAATAAATGCGTTTTCAGGTCATCTAACACGGACAGGGCTGGATTCCGAGCTCGAATCTTCCTTTTTAGGTAGTCCCACTTGTGCTCATTGGGATTAAGATCCGGACTCATCACTGGCCAATCCATGGTCGCGATGCCAACCTCCCTTAGGTAAGCGCGCGGACACCCCTCGCGGCATGACAAAGGATATTGTCTAGCATAAGTGTGAACCCCTCATCAAAACTACCCGCATAAAGAACAACGAGCTCTTCAAGAACATTTGTTATGTTCCCGGAAGAGGTCAAACCACCGCCACGACCCCCCAAGCACGAGAACCAGCTCAGAGCGCGCGTCGTACGAAATGACGCCCCAAAGCATCGCGGAACCACTTTCTTTAACGACTCTACCGGAGAAGCAGCACTGAGAAATGCATTCTTCTGGCCTTCTGTAGACTCTTCCTCATCAGTCGCAACCATTGAGACTCATTCTGCACTCGTCTGAGGACAGAATTGGGCTCCATTGCTCGAGGGATCAATCCTTATGAACTTATGCAAATTGTTTTCGAGCTGTACGGTGGCGTGGCAGCAACCTGGGCCCCGTCGCAGGCTTCTCAGGTATCAAATTAGCTGCCTTGAGTCTTCTTCTCACTGTCCACTTGCTAGCAGCTACTCTTCACCCCTCACGCAAACGCTGTTGGATGGCAACATCTGTCTGGTGACGATTTCGGAGAGATCTCGAGACAGTGAATCGGTCGTTCCTCTCTGATGTGCCCATTCTGCGACCGCTTCGTGATCTCTAACTAAAAGCTCCAAGTTCCTGAATCCTCTGGTAAACTCTTCAAACAGTAGATCGGCTGAGATTCAGTTCGTCAGCCACAGAAAGTTGAATACGCCCTTCTTGCAGGAACCAGACTACTACGGCGACCTGGGCTTCGATGGTTTCCATTTTTTCCATAGGTTTTCCACAGGATAATATGCTGAGATGTGTACTGATCAATTTCTGAAAAGTGGCTGATAAGAAAATATCTCCCAATAGGGGTCAAAAGTCAGCGCGAATGTGCGGTCATCCGGGCAAGTCGTAGCACGTTTAAGCTCGCAAACCAGGAAAATGGCTGTAAGTTGAAAAATCCTGAGCCGATATTTATGATTCATAGCTTTTTATGTAGCTAATATTCCAATAAACATAATTGCATTCAATTTTTTTTGACAAATAAACCAAATTACAAACATATTGGGTGCAATCGAAAAAATGCAAAGTGATGCAATACTTTTGCTCGCGAGTTTAGTAGATTTGTTTAGGTAATTAAAACAATATAAACAATCTTGACGTGTCTTTTTATTTAAAATACACTTTATAAATCAAAATCTTTACATTTACAATTTAGGTATGAAAAAATCATTTACTTTCGTAATTGAATTGTGTAGTGTAACGATTTTCATTTTTAGACTGTGTATTTCAATAAAAAGACATGTCAAGATTGTTTACCATCTTTTAAGTACCTAAAGGTCTCTAGCATAGGTACATGCATAATGTATATCATCCCTGCTTTCCCAAAAGAGATAAGCATAGCAACATATCAAAACCATGACTGTTTCAAGTTTCGTTGCCACTTCTAGCATAATTTTTAGATTTTAAGTTAGAAGCACGATAATGACGATTTGCTATCCTTTCGCCTAAAATATTCCTTAACCTATTTCCATAGTCGCCTCTTATGACATACACGGAAGGAATGAATTGTAGATATTCCAAAACTAATACCAAACAGGTTTTTTTCGATTTATCGTAGATTTCTCTCCAGGCAGATGTAATGCCTGGGGACTGTAGTTCACTGTTGGAAAGTTCAAAGTTGTATTTATGCAACGCAATGTAGAAACTTCCACAGTTGATGACAATTACAGTAAAAGTTCAATTCTACTCGACGATAGGTGGTGTTAGCGGTAGCTGTACCCCTTTTTTATTAGATTAGTTCAAATGTTTTGAAGATAACGAAAATGGTTAGCCAAATTAGTAAAGCCTAAATGATTACTTTAGATTATATCTTGTTTGTTTAGGTAGTTAAAGCAATGTAAACAATCTTGACATGTCTTTTTATTGAAATACACAGTCTAAAAATGAAAAACGTTACACTATACAATTCAATTATGAAAGTAAATGATTTTTTCGTACCTAAATTGTAAAATGTAAAGATTTTGATTTATAAAGTGTAAGTTTAAATAAAAAGACATGTCAAGATTGTTTATATTGTTTTAACTACCTAAACAAACAAGGTATAGTATAATATAACCACTAGTAAATAAACTACTCTATGTTATATTTGTTATTTTATTAGGTTGGTGGAAGTACGATGAAAGGAGTAACATTGAGCTAGAGACGGCATTCAACGCTGGGGAACCAGAATGTACTCTGCTGCTTGCTGGTGCTCTGTATAGGATTAACTTTCAAAGTATGGTTCAGATGCGACAGAGCGACAGGACTAGACGCCGAAGAGTTCAGAGGGACACTCCCACATTGCCAGCAAAAGGTTACAACATTATAGCAAGCCCATTTTCTAATAAGTGACAAAAGGTGCAAGTTGTATTTAATCTAAATGTTTCTTATCAGGTATAGCAGGAATAAAAATTGTAGACCATCAAATTGAAGAGGTTAAAAATGAAAGTATTGAAGCAAATACCATAGACCTCACCAGCAACGACAGCGAGGCAGGGCCTGTGGAGGTCATTGATAGCGATGATGAATCACCTAACGAGGCTGCTGTGACTCAAGATAATGAAGTCAATGAATTAGTTCTCAGGACCAGGTAAATATACCAAGTTTGTTGTATAATAGATGTTTTAAATAATTTCAAAAAGATTGTTAATAGATAATTGTTATTTATTTTGCAGCTCAATCAACTTGTTGGATCCCACTGGTCACAGTAGTGAAGACACATGACTGTAAAGGTTAATTTGTTAGTAACCATTATGATTTGTTAGTTATTGTACTAAACTTCAGTTTGTTATCTTTATAATTTAGTGTTAAAAATGTAGTAGCACTCTGCCATTACAGACATAAAAGATGATGAACTTCATCATAATACAGAGGTTTGCAGTCTTTTAGATGATTATGATATTACTTCTCTAAAAGATTCACAAACCTATATCTTTACAAGATTCATTGTTCTCTTCTGAACTAAATAGTTTTCTTATTTGGGTCGATCAACTATTTTATGTCCCTGGTTGCCATGGTTACGTCTCCTGACTAACCGAGTAAAATTGTGATTTTCTAGAATATAATCCGCTATAAGTTAAGATTTTTTTTACAGTTGTACGCATTTCTTTATGGCGCATCTCCTGAGCATAAAACGAGAACTAAATTACAACCTTTTACAAAAGCAACTCTATCACAGTTGTCCCCTGACTTACGGGACAGAATAACAACACAAAATAGTTGATTGGCCCATTTAGCATATTGGTAAATATTTGGGTGTTTGAACCACTGTCATTATTCTCAACACTTTTTTTATTAGATTTATTTAGAAATTGGTATAATAAGTGTGTCATATAGTGTCTGTCGTGCAAATAGGTACACACTAGCACTAGACTATTATATACACATTTTCAACAGTATCTGATAAAAAAGCGTTGAGAATGATGACAGCGGTTCAAACGCCCGAATATTTACCCATATAATCTACATACATACATATTCTCACACCTGTATTCTCAGGAGTGGTAGGCAGAGCACATGAATTCTAAATAAATAATCTGTTATCTTTTAATATTTTTATTTATGTATGTAAGTTTCGTTTAAATTCTTTTTGTTAATGTAGTGTGTCATCTACAGCCTATTGTACATACATGTTAATTAAGTTGTAAATGTCGAGTGTGCAGTTTGTCTGTGCTGGCATGATGTCAATAAATAAATATCAGTCATCATTGAATTGTTTTTCCTTTGCTCCTGCTAGTCCTGCTTTTCCTGCATAACAAGAATTGTTAGAAATTACATAATTAGGAATTTGAGGGAAGTGAAAATTTTAGTGCATTTTAAGAGATTAGTCTCTTTTATTTTAATTTCAACAGATTGTACTAATTAAAATTAATATATTTATAAATGGAAGCTGCACATGTTTTAAACAGTAAATGTTCCATGGATCTATGATTTAAGCATAATAACTGTCAAAACCTCACACATTTTTGAGTAAACACAAGGCATCGCCGTAAATACTGATACTGTTTGTATTGAAATCAATATAACAAACAGTAATGAGTGTTATTGCCTTAATCACATAGCTGGGCACCGTTAATCGTTAATCCGTTACTATAAAAGTTAGCTTCGTTAAACGTTAAAGCGTTACATTGCGGAAGGATTAACGCAAGTTAACGTTAATCGTTAATCCGTTAATATATAATAAAAAAATAGTTTTTCTATTGTTGTTGCGTTAGTGAATTTGGGTTTTGGTTCTGGAAGATATCTATTCGCAGCTTTCTCACTCGCAAAGTGTTTTTTTTTTCCCATTCGGCACTTGTCGCCTTGTCGTTTCACACTACTTGTCTTGTCTGATCCTGTTTTTCACGGGCTTATCCAGGATTTAGTTTAGGGGGGAGGGGGGGTGACGAAAAAAATTTGGCCAAGTGCGAGTCGGACTCGGGTGCGAAGGTTTCCGTACTATTCAATTCAATTGTCTACCTGTTACCAGTATTTATATTAACCCATTAATGGTCAAAAGGAAATCAGCAGATTTTCATCGAAAATTTGTTGATTTTATAATTAAAGAGGATACAAAGAATCAGGAAATGAGAAAAAAAAAAAAAATTTTTTTTAGCATTTTTGCAAGTTTTCTCACCTTTTCGGTAGAGTTTGGAGCGACGTTATTGTCGACAAGGTGGAAATGTATTTATTATTATAAAACTGTACCCAATCACATTACATTTAGCGTCAAAATTTTAATTTTTTCCCTTAATTTTAAGTGTTCCCAAATTGGCACAGCGACCAAGAATGGGTTAACCCAAAAACACCAAAAAAAACCCGGTTGTTGTATGGGAGCCTGAGCTTTTCGGGGAGGTTTAAACCCCCCAAAACCATGCTACGCCCATATGCTGTTTTTATCGCCGCGCCGCGGTGCCATGCGGTGAATAATAGGCATTGGATTAACGATTAACGGACTTTCGGGATATTAACAGAAGTTAATGAGTCCGTTAACCTTTTTTTAAGTTACCTTAAAAATTAATCCGTTAATCGAAATGTTAACTTCGTTAATTAACGATTAACGGATTAACGAGTTAATGCCCAGCTATGCTTAATCATATCTAGATTTACCTTTGAATTCCAGAGAAACATTTTCCATTGAAATTTCAAATCTTAAATTAAATGGAGTACATGCTTTGATCATCTTCTAACAAAATAGAAACCTCAGAAACTTGTGCTGTTGCTGAATGTGTTTTTTAAAAGGTAAATACACAGTTTAATAAGATTCATTTATTTTCTAATTGCCATATTACAATCCGTGGTATATAAGGTAATTATAATGGTCTACATCATACAACTATAAACTTGATTAACTACAAATAATTTGAAAAAGTTCACCATGCCCGCACAGGACTCTGCGTAGCATGTGTAAGTATCCAAGTGTTGTGAGGTTTTGGCTTCATAGCCATCTGCTTATGTCTAGGAAATTTTGGGCAAATCACGTACGATCTTTGATCTCGAACCACAATATAACAGTCCTTACAACGCCTCCTGACGCGCCCTTTGACTTTAAAGGAACAAACTTGACTAAAGATAGGAGTACTTGATGGCAGCAGTTTTTCTTTCACTATGGTATTCTGAAATGTACTGAAGAACGATGGCATCAGTGTGGTTCCAGTTGGTATACAAGTTTTTACACTTGAAACCATTTTAACTAATGATATCAATCTCTGCATCTTGCCTGAAAGAATAGCAAAATGTTAAGTAGGTAAAGTACAAATATGTCTTATTTTATTCCTTTTAATAACGGACTTATATAACTCACTCCAATTATTTGTAAAATAAATATTTCCAATTTAAGAAGTAAATAACCTCAATTTTTGGCACCAAACATTTGTCTGTGACACTGACAGATGCAAACAATTTTTTTCGTTGGTTAGAATAGACAAAGAAAACTATGTTCATACAGCCTTACTATTTATAGTTGTCGCAATGTACATTGTGAATATGGCCTGAAAGCACCGAGCTTTATTAATTAAGCATAATAATTATTTGTTTGAGTTTTCTTGAGCAGCATTATTCTGAGAATGTATTGTAAATATTGAGTTGACTTGATTTGTCAGGCAGGTATAATGGTAATGGATTAGAATTCGTGACGTTGCGTCTTGAAGGGCAAGATTTGAATAAATGTAATTAATTTAATTAAAAAAATTAAACCTACCTATTTCATTAGACGCCTCTTATACAGGGTGGAAAAAACGAATGCCACATGGATGGCAACTACCTTAAATATTGTAAATAGCACATTTTGTGGAAGGGAGACTTTCCTTTATTTTTAAAAACAATAAATTCTGCATTCAAGGATTTATGAAAAATCACTTGCCTCAGTCGGGACTCAAACCGGGCAAATGTGACAAAAAATAACGTGCCGTATTTTATGATGCAGATTGAAAGGGTTACTGATAAGGTTAATTTTTCTCTAAGTAACAAATACAATCAGAATAACGGAAGGCCATGAAAACTTAAAACTAAAAATTAAAACAAAAACACACAAAATAATCGTCAGTCATTTATAATGTGAAAGCCAAGTCGCGATGTCGATTAAACTACGTAAAATAGTAGAGTAATACGTAAAATATTTGAAAATGGAATGAACACAATTCGAAAAAAAGGGATTTCATGGATTACTACTTCATTGCGGTGCATTTCACGTGACGTGTGAAATCAAATTTAAAAGGTAATTGTTACTTTTCGTGGCCTTTCGTTATTCTGATTGTATTTGTTATTTAGAGAAAAATTATCCTTTTCAGTAACCCTTTCAATCTGTATCATAAAATACAGCACGTTATTTTTTGTCGCAATTGACCGGTTCGAGTCCCGACTGAGGCAAGCGATTTTTCAAAAATCCTTAACCTTTTGAACGCCAAGGCGCGAAGTGAAACGCTGTGCTCCTGACGCCAAGGCAAAAATCGTTTCAAATACGAACGAACA
>BHDV01069777.1:0-13763 GCA_005406045.1 Adoxophyes honmai | reverse complement strand
CGCTCTGCCTACCCCATTTAAGAATACAGGCGTGATTGTATGTAGGTATGTAAGTATGTACAAATGTAAGTTCAGACTAAAATTCTCGAATGCCCATACATTTTATTTTTTATTTTAAGGATAATTCAAAAACTACTAGTTAGATTTTGATGAAATTAAAATGGGACCAATGGGAAGCCATTTGCTATCGAACACAAAAAGAACCATCGAAACCGGTCCACCCGTTTAGAAGTTCTGAGGTAACATACATAAAAAAAAAAAAATACAGCCGAATTGAATACCTCCTTTTTTGAAGTCGGTTAAAAAGTGACATAAAATCGCTCCAAAAACAAAAGAAGTCCTCGAGCCGCAGCGCTGCGTCTTTCGAAGACGTCCGAAGGAATCAGAATTTTGCGGATGAGCGGCGATCTCTGATTGCGAACAAGTTATTTCACTTGCTTGCTACTACCGTGTGCAAATACGTAATCGAAAGCTTTTTCTTCCGAAGGGAGAAGAATCCATCAGGGTCATAGTAGGGTGACGGCACCAGTTATGGACGGTTTAAGCTGACAAGCACCAGTGATGGACACTTCATTCATAATTTAAAGACCATAGAGTTGTGAATTGATTGTTGTAAAACAAATGACATTTCCTTAGTAGGTAGTAAATAAGAGTCATTGTCCATTACTGGTTCTATGTCCATTACTGGTGCGGTCACCCTAGTAGGAACTTAAACGATAGGTACTCAACTAATGGAACCTTTTTACGATTACGACTGTGGCAGCGATAGCGAACCGCTCCCGCTGTGGTAATTAATACGATTTCATTGCTATTTCATTAAAAATCTTCGTGACACACATTTTGTGTTCGTGTTAACGGCTTATAAATGGGCGCGCTTGATAAATTGAGTCAATAAATAAATAGAAATTAGGACAGGCCTGCCTACCCAATTTAAGCCAGTTTAAGTAGGTAGGTAATAGGATTTAAGCTTCAAACGCATTGGTAGCGGAAGCGGGCGGCGCGGCATGGTAGCGTGACGGTATCGGTTGTAATATTCGAAATTATACGAAAGAGGTGCGCAAAGCACTTTGATAGTTGATGACGTTTGTGGAAGAAGTTCTACTACTGGACGATAGGTGGAGCTAGGGTTGCCGCACTCGGCTGGGGAGCCACACGGGCTGATGAAAAATATTAAAATAAACGTTGTAATCTTGCTATAATTTTAAACAAAAAAAACCGACTTCAAATTAGCAATATCTTGAAAGTATCCGATTTACTGAATGTAAATTCTTGACTTAATCAATAAATTACCGAAAGCGCCGTACATGTCCTTATAAAATTTGAAGAGTTCCCTCGATTTCTCCAAGATCCCATCATCAGATCCCGACTTAGCACCAACAGAAAAAATAATTGAAAATCGGTTCACGGGTTTCGGAGATATAGAGTAAAATATAAACAAAAAAATATTTGATCGAATTGATAACCTCGTCCTTTTTCAAGTCTGTTAAAAATGGCAACTATTGTTTCAGTTTTCCCGAAGGACTGTCCCGCCCGGGCGACGTTCCAGGTGGGCAAGCTGCCGGCGGGCGCGGCGGTGGAGATCGAGGCCATCGCGCTCAGCGGCGACCTGGTCGTGGCCGAGGCGGGCCCCTGCCCCTGCGCGAAGGAATGACTAGCCGGCCAACACGCCAAATTATAGTCCTACTGTTGTACGAACTCCCTTGTTTCATTTTGAAAAGTTGTGGATATAGTTTGACAACTTCGTGCGAGACTCTCCCTGGGCAGTGCGCGATAAGAGCGGCAGCGCGTAGTGCACGGTCTATCCGCCGCTGTGGCGCGTAGCTCCAGATGATGGGTCTTTAATTGGCCCATAACGTGTCAAGCTAATCTCGATATTAAAACGTGAGTAGATCCGTTTTATTTCATTATGACGTAGATGACGTTTAATTTACTACTAGATGATAGCTACGCTACGCTACACCAGTCCCCCTTTTTTAGACCTAGATCGGTCTGGTATCGTAGTGCAGTCTGTGCGACATGTGGCAAGGGCCGCGTTGGCAACTGTTGACGATTCGCCGCGATTATCGGGGAGCAAGTTGCTCCAATCCGATGCGATTAGCGGAGTGCGTATTTGCGTAAGTAACTATGCATGAGGTAATAGGTACGTGAGGATAGCGTTGGATGCGTATCTTGCAGTGTAGGTTGGACACCGTGGACACCTGACATGGAGGTACAGCACGATGCAGAAGTCTGCCACGTGCGTCGTTGTAATGAATAATGATGTAGGTCGATTCGACGATAGGTGGCGCTTATATTATTAAGTTAATTACTTGTAATTATTTATAAATCTCATAGTGAAATCAAACTGATCTAAGTACTCACGTTTTCAGGTTTTTGTTTAAAATTTATAAATCTACCAAGAAAACATTTCCAAACATACAAATATCCGTGTTAGCGGTCTGCTGGCCTGGCACATAACATGAGTTACGATTTACAAGTCAGATAAATAAAATTTAAGGCAGGAGGCAAGTACTCACGAAGCTTTGCAATCACTTTTTTCTAAAGGCCTTTTTCATTACTGAGCAATCAGGTTTTAATATAAAACAGAACTATAGTTTTAACTAGTTCAATGTCAAGAAGCAGACATGCAAATTCATTTAGCGAGGTATTCGGTTGGCGGGACTGCTTTGTTTGTAGCACACTACATTAACATGGAATTTGACTACAATCTCTCCGCAATACCTTTTCGCCTGGTCTACGTTAGCGTGCAGGATTGTAGATTAATTCATTAATTCTCTGTATTGTTAAGGTAAGTATCTGCCACAGTTGGCACGTGCGAGAGCTGGAGTGCCACTCACCTCGCGGGTCGTAGGCCGCAGCTGGCCTGTCGACTGCTGTAAACACTCACTCGCCTAATGTGCCGACTGTGCGTGTGTGGATTGGGTGCCTAAACTATTAATTGCGGGCAACTTGAATAAATTTATTCCCTCTCTGCTTTTTTGTTTGTTTATGATAAGAAAAGTGGGTCTTAGCGATCTCAATTGCTGATTACTTAGGCACAGAAATTATTCTAAGGCTAAGTAATTAAGGCTGTGTTTTATAAACTTTTCTGTCAGAATGTTTTCACTATAAAGTTCAATGGCCAATTAACAGCATTAAACTGCTATCTGGGTTACCTCAAAACTCTATAATATATCGACCCACGTAACTACAGTATATTATTGAACCTATAGCAGGAATCCTAGATAGGCGCAGTCAGCAACAAAATTATCAACAATAGGTATTGTATAAAAAGAGCGCGTACAGATATATTTTGACACATTGATTATCTCGATATCTGTGTTGCTGACTGTACAAATCCGCTAGCCATTTAACTTGGTAAAGTTTTGGTGTAGTTGGGGTAAGTTCGCGCATCGCTTTCCCACAGCTTAAAATCATGTTAAGTAAGTTAGATTTCGACGACTATCCCTAGTGGATAATTAAGGTACTTATACTTAAAATACTATACTTAATCTTAATCTAGGTACATTAAAATTTTTCACAATAATAAAATAATAGCAGTCTAAAAGCTAATATACTGGAACCATTTTCATTTTGATACAGCTCTGTCTAAAAACAATACATACATACATACTGTAAGCTACTGGGGTGTAGCCTGTAATCCATTTACTAAATAAAAGCTAATTTAAAGATTTTTCAGATTTATTATAGTTTTCACACGTATTGACATTATATTCTTCATTTTCTGAGTGTCATCATAAATGTTCTTTTTTAACCTCCTGACGACCAGCATCAAATTATGTGTAGTTCAAAACTGACTCTTAATGTCAAAAGACAAGGTTACAAATTACTTTGATTTTATGTGCTATGTATAGGACGCAGGTCGTCAGGAGGTTAACAAATTCAAATTTACATCATTATATAAAACCTATTCCTACAATACATACAGTCACGCCTCTTTCCCACAGGGGTAGGCAGAGACCACTTTGTTCCACTTGCTACGATCCGTCTACGTCTAAAAACAAATAGGCAAATATGTATCTAAAATAGGTAACCTGCTATTTTTTAATCAGAGATGAGGTGTATTTGTAACGACGATTAGATGATTGTGGGATGGGGTGGTACCTGGTACGCCTGCTTTGTTCTGCTTTCGTACCAAAGTTAAGTGTGCAATTAGTTGACAGAGGCCAAGGTTTAGTGGGTCGTGTGGCGAACCATTAACATTCCGATGTCCATACACGGACTAAGCTAGGTGCCGTTTCTAGATAAGAACAACTTTATGTTACAAAACGGTTGCCTGCAAATGTGCACGTTATGCAAAGAGGCAAGTAAAATTGTATTTGCATAGATTACTTAATTAAGCACGTGCGATTTTAAAATAAGGGAGGTAGGTAAAAGGGCATAAATATTTCCAAGTCAGAACACACCTCGTTCGAAATGGCTTTTATAGTACATATTTGGTAGGCATGTGCCTGCTGCACTTCACAGTAGTTGAAGAGAAATTCATGGTATAGGTAAACGTAGGTACCTAAAGCTGTTTTTATTTAAACTTACCTATAAACTAGGTATGTTCAAGATAAGAGTTTCCATTTACATAACAGTTACCTAATACAAGTTTAGTGTACCTACCTAATACTTAAAGTCCTGTTGACAAATTTCGCGTTTGTCAGAACCAGAACGATTGAATGTAAAAGTTTATTTGTTTGATTTGAAGACATAAAAGTTAATTTCAATGTGATCATGCTCAGAGATCATGTGACGAAATAGGCCGCTAAAAGCTTCAAACCCACTGACAGCGAAAGCAGAGTGGTGCGGCGCGGTGGGGCGATGGTACGAACGAAACGCTTATTTCCCGGCCGCAACCGGTGAGATGTACCTACTCGCTCTCTCGTTTGATTTCGAAAATTTCAACCGATACAGTGACGCACCGCACCGCGGCGGCCCGCTTCCGCCGTCAGTGCGTTTAGAACTTTAGGAACATTTCGTTCATACTATAGAGGTATTTTCACTATTCAGAAGAATAAATACGCTGATATTATCTATTTAAGTCTACGAGTAAACAGATTTACGCGTACACCATCGTCTTTTTCACGAGTTAAAGCTTGAAGGGGTAATTTGCTAATAAAAACAGTGGCTCTAGAATAATACAAGTGGCCGTGAAAAGAGAACGGGTGCTCCGGCGGGCGGCGCGAGGCGGCATTTATCAAGCGGGGTAACTGTTGCGTGCATGTACCTACTACCCGCTCCCTGTACACTAACTTGGGAACAAAGAGCTTTCACTTGACTGTGCGCTTTAATTACATGTTGGTTTGTGAGGATCGTAAATCCACCTCTGACGTACAAAGGAAAATTGTATGAGAATCAATTTTACCTTCCTACCCTTTTCTTGGTAAAGTGGTGAGGCCATCAGCGATTTGAGTATTAATTTCCTGAGGCATTTTGCACGCACGCTCGATGTTTTACTGACAATATATTAAATATAATTTGTTTTTAATTAGTTTATAAAATAAAAAAGTGTCACAAGGCAGAAAAATCAATCGAGGATAGATTATGTATGCTGTATTTTTGTTTTTATTTTTCTTATTTTGATAACTTTATCTCAGTGATTTGAAAACTAATTGCGGGACTGAGAAAGTGTATCGCGTGAAGGTACGGTTAGCAACAAGATACGTAAGTGTTAGAAAGAAGGAACTTTGTCGCTCTCAAATGCTAAAGAGTCCTCTTTTCTATTAATACATCATCTACCAGCAAAAAGCCTTCACATTGAAATTCCGTCTGAGGAAAGGTCTCGCTAAATATGCGCGTCAAAGTAAAGGAATGTATTACGTTGGTTTAATTGGAAAAACGCGATGGGGGTGCGAGGTCAGTTGAGTGGGCTCCCTCCTCCCATAATAGGCTGTTACGATACGATCTCGGGTAGGGGCAGTCGGGCCGAGCAGCGGCGGCCGGCGGTGGTGACTGGCGGAGCGCCGCCCAGAGCCCGAGACGCCCGCCTGGGTGACCGAACGCGGACCCCAAGCATCGCGACACCGGTGTCGGCCCGCGCGTCTCATATGGCCGCCCGGTAAACCTGGACCCATCATGGGCTGCACCAGCAGCGCTCCTAGCATGGCTCCAGCTAATGCCACAGGTAGGTTTTGAAAAAATTGTGATCAATGTTTACGATTTACAATACCTAAAATTGATAGTGAAATCTGTGGAAAAATTAAGACCTTTTTGCCTGATTAAGCTTCGTTGTAATTGGTTAGACTTTTAAAACAGTAATTGATTAGAATAGATAGCATACCTACCTAATAAGCTGGTTAATGTTACTGCGGATCAAAAATTAGGTGGTGAGATAAATTACCTATACATGAGATCCCATGGCTTCGATCCCTGACGGGCCAAGTATTAATAAATAATATTTTTTAATAAAGTTCTTTGATACTGAAAAGATAACATTATGTACATACATACGTACATATCCTCACGCCTGCATTCCCGAGAGGGGTAGGCAGAGCACATGAATTCAAAAATTCAGTATGTATAATAGACTACATTCTAACATAGGTACCGTCAGGAACAAAGATATGGACACGGTCACTGTGCCAAAAACATAAATTTGAAATACCTAATATTCCTAACAGTGCGTTGTAGGTCATAGATACCTGTGTACCTACATAATTTTACCAATTTAACCATCCCGATATCTTTGTCGCTGACTGCACATATGTAATCCAGAATTAATGTAATTAATTAATTAAAACTTTGAAACTTTATTTTCAGAAAGAAATATAGCATTTTCAAATGATACGAAAGAGAAACCAATGGATGAAATTAACGAAATGATCGAAGGAGTGACACAAACAAAAGCTATAATTGAAAATAAGGTGCTTCCTATGTGTGATACTTTAGGCGAACCAATTATGTCTCAAGTAGACAAATCTACATTAGATACAGTGAGTCAGCGAATAGATAAAGGTAAATATTCTTACGCTTATTGACTTAGGTACCATCGCGTCGCGAACAGGGATTGTTGAGCCACTTAAATATGTTTCTAACTTGGTCGTGTAATATTAATCCATTTAGCTGACATCTAGTCGGTCACATCGGTCATTGATTACACGTCTAAATTGTGAACAGTGGCAAGTGGCTCAACAATCCCGGTTCGTGACTGTACCTACGTAAAATTGTGCTAAGTAATAAAGTATTAGGAGAACCGCGAGAACTAGATATTAGAAATTTCCATACTGAAATAGATTTCAGTTCTGGTATAACTAGATAGTATCAGTAAAAGTATAATATCATATCAGTTAGACATAAGTAGTTAAACTATTTACATCCAAAGCGAAAATCCTCGAAATGGACACCCATAGTAAGTTTGTAACGGTAACCTTGTATCCGCGAAATGTCAAAATTTCCATTTTGCACCGCTCTATCTGAACTACTTGTCTTCCGAAAGAAGTTTGATGTGACTGTTTAGGTCAAGTATGTGATAAAATCGTTTGAAGAAAACCGATCGGAAATTCTGGACTGGCTTGCCAAAGTATTAGGCGAAGGCTAGACGAACAATAAATATTGTGATCCTTCAATATGAGAATATTGATGGATCACAATCTGTTCATGAATGCTGTTTATTTTCCATCAATATAGCAGACTAGACGATCAATATATATCACAATATGAGATAAATATTGAAGGATGACAATATTTATGGTACGTCTAGCCTTCGCCATAAGGTACATACCTAGCTACCTTGTTTGTTTTGAAGCTGGAGGTCTGTTCCGTCATACAAACAACACGCCGCGTGCCAAAGTTGTTTGATTCAAATAAAGTTATCACGAAATCAGACGATTAAATAGGAAGTAGAACTGTAGTTTTATAATTTATTATTATGTCAGGAAGGCTACTTGTTAAAATACTAGGTAGGCGAAAGTCATTTAATATTGCAATGAACACGAAATCCGATCTTTCGCGATAGCATTAGCCTTCTCTCCATTAAGCATTAGGTCGAATTATTTACGAGTGTTTTTAGAAATATTGGCATGGTGCACGCACATGTAGAGAGAGAGGTAGGTACATATAAATTCACACTTCCATAAAAATATAGGTACTTACATAATTATGTTTATTAAGTAGAATAACCAAAACGGGGAAAAATAACCATACTTACCTAATAGCTAAATTTTAAGAAGACATTTTTTGAGCGAATTGGGGTGACAAACACGTGCAAACACATTAGTTCGGTTTATTTACAAGGAGAGTAAATTCAAGCAGATTTATCGATGTGATAGCAAAACCCACTCTTCGGGAAATTGGTTGAATCCCCTCACTTTGCCCTGGATTTCACATTAAAGCTCTTCTCTGACTTCAATCTGTTAGCTAATAGGTCCAATTTTATTTTGTTTTCACAATAGATTACAGCTGGACCTAGCTAAAATTACATTTCGTGTCGAATACATGACGCCTAAGATGAAAGTTCTTTCGAAACTTCGCTAACGTTAGAAAGAACACTTTGACAGTTGATAACGATTGTGGAAGAATTTCCACTACTGGACGATAGGTGGCGCCAGGGTCGGAACATGTTTTTGGCTTGGTCGACTTATAGGTTACCTATTTTGATAGGTACCTTTAGTTCGTTAACGATTTGTCAGGAACACCTAAGTTAACTAGGTATAACATTTTTTTAGTCTTAGGATTCTTTTAACCAAACGAGACTAAAGTTTAGTCTTGGAATGTCACTCTACTCGCAAGTAAATCAATTTTTCGTATGAATATTAGACGGTAATAGAAATTTAATCCACGAATAAATACTCTTTTTAGGGTTCCGTACTCAAAGAGTAAAACGAGACCCTCTGTTACTGAGTCTTCGCTGTCCGTCCGTCTGTCACCAGGGCTACCTATCTCACGAACCGTGTTAGGTAGACTGTTTAATTTTTCAGATTATGTACCTATGTAATTTGATTGCGGCTATAACAACAATTACGTGTTTTTGGTACGGAACCCTTCGAGAGCGAGTCCAACTCGCACTGGGCCGGTTTTTATTAAATTTGTTATTATTAGTTTTTTTGATAAATCGACCCTAAGCTGGCAAAGTTCAAGAAAAGCTCTTTTAAGTAAAATGCTAAATAGGTACTTACGTAGCTAAACCAATCGTGCATATCACACAAGTCTTAAAACATTTTACGACGTCGTTAACCCAACAACGTCTAGCCTTCGCACTTGTTGTTATTTCATTAATTTTATTTCGGTATGACGTGACGTTATATTTTTAAACTTCGCTACTGTAAACATTTAGCTAGAGAAAGCGGTGAACAATTATATGCAAATTTGTTTCACGCTACGGAACCGTACCTTCGGCGACGTAGCGTTTGTATTCTGGGAGTCGTATATTTATTCTTTCTTCTATTTCAGATGTACAGACAGATAGTTTTAGAATAGATAATGAAAACGCCTGGAATGAAAGTTTTAAAGTATTGCAAGGAGAGGATACACCTAAGCTAGAGGAGTTAGTGGAAAAGATAGTCGAGATGTCAAATGCAGATAAAGCTGAGGACACACCGGACGACCCAGGCGAAGGGGTCGAAGTCCCTACAGACACACATACAGAAGAATCCAGCGGGGAACAGGACGTCGTCGAACCTACAGCTGAAGAAGAAAAGTGAGTACCAAAAATTAGCGAAAAATTTAGTTTAGGCGTTTATAGAGGCATTTTACTCGCTTATCCTGCCGCTGAGCTGTAGTGCTTGCAGTTTGCATGTCGGCCCCATTCATGGATGGTTAAGCTGACACGCACCAGTAATGACACTTCATTCATAATTTAAATAGGCTGTGAATTGACTGTCGTAAAATATATGGTTCCTTGTCTATTACCGGTGCCGTCTTCCTAGTTCAGATTTCAATAACTATCATGCAGAGTTATGAATGAAACTCTATAAATGATCTATTGTTTTGCAGTTACGAGCATTTGGAAGGAGCCATAAGCCCGAGCCAATCCGAGAGCAGCCGCGCGACGCGCTGGGAAGCGCTGGCCGACATCGCGGCCGAGCTGCCGCCGTCGCTGGCCGTCGACCCTCTCACTGGACAGATATACTCCTTGTCAAAGTGAAGATATCATTTCCACGTCAACAAATTACTAGTTCAAAGTGCTATGAACTTTCGTCATTTTGTGTATGGCGACTTGGTCTTTGTTTGCCTTACCTTTGATCAAGTGCTCGCCGTACCAGATAAAAGTATCACGAAAATTCTAGAATAAGATAGATAATTCGTAGACGAATATACCGTCGTTCTAAGTAAAGATTTTGATGTTCAGTTACAACTTGTGTTTTATTTAAGTATGGCGTCTATGCCAGCGGCAGTTTATTCTTCTGCAGTAGACAGGCAACCAAGGGTGAACGCAGAAACAAAATACATTTATACAACTATATCTATTTATAAAGGAACGGAACAATAGTGGCAAAAATAAATTGAAATCACTTATATTTAAATGAATTGCTTACAATTAATTAGGTACTCTCTACCATTTACGTACAATATTAAAGGTAAAAAATTGTAAGCGAATGTAGCTACTAATTACTTTTGATTCTAATCATAGCAAGTCCATTATCATTGTTAGTCCCGCCAAATAAAACTGCACAGAGTCCAGATGTTGGTACACTATCCCAGATGGTCTTAATCCACTGGTCAACAACTTCTATTTGTTTCTCTTCATTATCATTAGTTATGTCCAGTTTTAAATGTGCCATAGAAAAATTATACTCTTTAACAGCTTCAGTTAGTGAAGAAATCACCTCTTCTACTTCATCAACAGTTTTTAATTTAACTTTCTTTGGTTTCACCTTTTTCAACTGAGAACTTAAGCTTTCCTTTGCTTGTGTCAGGTATGTATGATAATCGCCTGTGATATCATCACATCCAACAACCAGAGAAGTCTTTTTTTGCTCAATCATATGATTGAATATTGATAAAGCATATTGTTTTGCAGTTGCTAGTTTCACATTCTCCTTGTATTTTTCTCTGTTTGTATGCACAGCATCTCCAAATTCTATACTTTTACTCAATTTCAGTTGCACAAGTTGGAGAGCTGCTATGGAATCCTCTATAGAGCAATGCCCCTTTTTGCCAGTTTGGATGTCAAGCTGCAAAAATTCTTTTGCCAAAACTTTAAGTTTAGGTTTGCGATTTCTTTCCCCAGCAAAATTGTAAATCAAACTGGTGTCAATCACATAAGGATGCATCATTTTCAACGCATGCAAATCCAGATTCAAGGACTGGCCCACTAAAATTGCATCAGGCGGTAACAATTCTCTTATGTCCTTATGCACATCTTCTAATCTTTTAGTGACATCACTCAGTAAGCTCTTTGTTATACCAGAAAATTTTGTTAAGTAGTCAGTAATGTCATTATATGGCTTTACTAAACTGTCATAAACAGTTCTGTGTTTTTCATCAACTATGGATACTCTTGTCAATTCAGAGCCAGCATTGGTAATGCACATTTCACAGTCTAGGCCAAACATAGGAGACTTGTCGGTCACTGGTGCATATTCTTCCTTGGTCATGACATAGTCTGAGTAAGCACTTTTCAATTTACCTTTTAATGGCACTGGGTAACTTTCTTCTATAAGCTGCCAAGCTGACAGCATTAACTGAGTTCTTGGGAACTTATCCTCTGAATTAAAATCAAAAGGTTCCTTATTATCATCTCCAACAGGAAAAACTGCTCTCATCATTACCATTAAATCCTTCCGTGCCTCTAGAGCTAAATTCATACTTCCATATTTATGTATCAAATTTTCTTTCTCAGTTTCTGAGAGTGGAACTAGAGCTAGTTCTTGCACCAATGAACCACTATATACTGATGGAGTTAACACTTCTACAAAATCACTAAATATCTTTTTGGTGTTGATAAATTTACTTTGCAATTTATCCCAGTGCTGTATAGAAATACCTTCTAAGACAAGGCAAGTGGTTTGCTTGATGTGTGAACACTTGTCTAATACATACCAACGTGGTGGTTGTGTCAGATTAAGATTTCCCAGCAAGGAGTGCAAAAGGACATATTGAATGTCTGTAAGAGTTAGTGGAATTCTATCACAAACAGCAGTTGATAATGATGCTAAATCTCCTGTGCTTTTTAATCTAAACTTGGCAATATGTTTTTTCACTTTTTTATCCACTTTTGAGTCTATAAATGGTTTTGAAGCTTTGCTTTCAGTTTCCTTTGTAGCCATTTCAATGTCTTGACCTGAAAATTAAAGACGCAATTGTTAATCCCTAACATGAGAGCAGATAGTTTCTAATTATGCTATGTATATTTTATTGGCCACAAATAATTAAATAGTATGGTTTTGTTTGTGTAGTGTTTCATATTACACTCTGCCTAAACCATTTGGGAACACAGGTGTGATGTATGTCTGTTTGTGTGTATGTATTATAATCATTTTGCCTACTATTTTTACATTTAATTTCATGTTCCCTAACTAAGCAAATGGCACTACATTTGGAAATCTATAGATGTAGGTAGTAACATCTTGATTTTTACATTGTTAATTGACAAAGGTACTTTAATAGGGACGGCAACAGGTTTAAAAACATATTTTTCTAATGTTGGTGTTGATTGGTTTGATTAATATTTTAGGATTTTTTAGTGCTGATATTTCATTAATATTTCACAATCATTTTGAAATAGCCAAGGTTGTCCCTTTTAATTTTTCTAATTAATCTGTTAGTTAGTTCAGGTTGCGGACATTTGTCATCCGTGTAAATAGGTAATTAATTCAAATTAAATAATTATAATTTATAATACAAAAAAAATAAGAAAATACAGATAGTATCACAAATAACAAAGTATATAAAGTATCAAGCTGGATTTATCCCAAAAGGGATATTGTTTGCTGTATGAATTGTTGTGTGGCTATATGAATAACACATCTCCATTACCTCTATGGATGGTGTAAGAGGCGACTAAGGAGATAGATTTAGGTATGTTTGAGACGATAAGCTAGCACCTGTCACTATTATACCTCTTACATCTGTTTTAAAACGGAAATTATGCCAAAAGTGGCTGCGAAGCGGAAGTAGTCATAATCATGGTTTTTTTTAATCACATTTTGTGAGCTTTGCCTACTCCATTTGGTAACACAGACGTGACTGTATGCATGTATGTATGATTTGTTGTATGACTGT
Source organism: Adoxophyes honmai (assembly GCA_005406045.1). NCBI lineage: Eukaryota > Metazoa > Arthropoda > Insecta > Lepidoptera > Tortricidae > Adoxophyes > Adoxophyes honmai. The sequence goes on along the minus strand of BHDV01069777.1, from coordinate 617 downwards.
TATTATGAATGTAGACAAAGTTATGTATATGACTACATACTCAGGCATTATAACTTTATAACTCGTGTTTTTTAAGGAATTCGCTAAGACTCATTTTATAAGCCACACTCAGGTATAAATGGAGTCAGATAAATAACTATAAAACACATAAGGTAGTAGAAATACATTTTAAGTAAATTTATTTTGGTTTAAAAACTTACTTTGAGTTGAACCATTGCTTTTACGTCGCTTCTTGGGAGATGGGTATTCGCTCATTTTTGATAATAGCAAAATTTTACGTCAATATTTCTAAAATATAATCTGCTTGCAAAGTACTTTTACGAGTAAATAATTTGCGTCAATATCAAAACGGATTTCTAATAACAACTTAACAACACACGATTCACTCTTCGTCCATTACAACACGCGTTCGCTGCCGCTCAAGCTGACATCAATGCTGTCATAATCATACTTGTCACTGTCACTGTCAATATGAAATCTTTTTCAAAAAAGGTAAAGGAAAAGCAGTTCATTCAGGTTCGTCTGTTGTTAAAAACAGATAATACGTATAATACGGAAATCAATCAAGTGTGTGCACCAAGAATCTTATATACAATCTGGATATTGCACTAGTAATA
>BHDV01069755.1:0-24075 GCA_005406045.1 Adoxophyes honmai | reverse complement strand
ACGATTGTAAAAAGGTATAATACGTGATAAAAAATGTTATTTAAATATTAGTTTCCCGAAACTTTCAGTGCAGCCCTCGTAATAACCTTTTGCGTAAAATTCCCCTAGTCCATAAGCAACGTGATACTAAGAGACAGCTTCTGCTCGTCCGGGGATAGGGGAATGCACGAGACGGGACAAAAACGAATAGCTGATGCAAAATACTATGTACCTCTAGGTACTGGTGTAAGCCTAGGAAGACTCGAGGTATCCCCAAAATGATAGCTTACTGAATTGATTTTTAAATAAAACTGGATCCATACCTGGTCATCATCCATTTCTTCGAATGGTTTAGTTGTACAGAACGTGAGCACTTCCCAAACAGTGACTCCAAATGACCACACGTCGCTGGCTGGTGAGTACATGCCCTGCAATGGACAAACACAATACGTTGGAAAAACCCGGGTAAGGAAATTTGTGACTTAAAACACTAATTTTGTGAAACACGACTTACCATTAGTAAGCTTTCCCAGGCCATCCACCTCAGAGGGAAGCGTGAGCCATCAGGCATCACGTGGTAATCACTAACAAACTCTTCGCAGAACATGGCGTAGTCCGACACCTTAACACTGAGTTCGTCACTTACTGTCACGTTTCTGAAAATAAAGGGCTTTCATGGAAACTGTACACACATGGTCATCAGTAAGCTAAGCAGTCATGGTAAGCAGTAATAGTAGGTAGTAGTTAACAGTAGTTTTTTAAGTGGAACTGGACACTTCAAGGAGCTTTGATGATTCGTAACGGAAGGACTTCTGATGAACATACCGAGCAGAGAGATCCCGGTGCACTAACTCGAATGACTCCAGGTATTTCATGCCGGCGGCGATCTGGCAGCATATGTGAATCAAACTCGAATAGCTGGAAGAAAAAAATACAGTATTTTTCGAGACGTCAAATCATACGGATAGTCCTCGAATTTATCCCACCTAAATTTCTATACAAAATATTTGGGATAAGGTTGCAAATCGGGGACTACCCAATCCTATAAAAAATCCGGACAACGAAACAATGGAACCAAGCCAGGAGTCAGAAAAAAATGTGACTAAAAAGTGTAGTAATATCGGTTGAAGAGAATTTATCCTAAAGAATATTCCTTCTGCTAGTTTACAATTACACAGCATACCTACTTACCGAAAGTTTGAGAAAAGCTTCTCATATTTACTTAGGCGATCATTACTTGAACTCTTGATGAATTAACAATTGCAAACAGTGTAGAAGTTCGTCGACCAAAATAATCAATCTACTAGTAAGGACTGAGTAAATTTGGCAAGTGCGTACTTCAACTTGTTGTCCGGTTTCAATATCGATGGCAAGGGAGCAGCGTTGCCGCGGTCGAGGGCTGCGCACGGGGGTTCGAGCAAGCTCAAGCCGAGCACCCGGGCGAGTTGCGGGTGCTTCAGCCCAGCGCCCCATGTCGCCTCTCTGGCAAACGCCGCCCTGCAATGTACCATCGTGAGGCGTCTTTCGAGGCTGACCTTGGCAAGGGTTATTATGTAACCCGTGCCCGGTATCGGATTATGGAAAAATAATCGTCATTCTTCATAAGATAAACGTCCCTGTGGTCGACACTGACCCAATACATGGCACTTGCAACCTTATGTAATAATAAGACAGGTGGTGGGTGTCATTTACTGGGCGTTCAGGCGTCGAGCAATGTAAGTACTAAATGTACATTTTATTTTATTTTATAATGAAAGCGACTGGGAATCGGAATAAAAGACCCGATACTAAAATTATAGCTTCGACTAAGGAACACAAAGTTATTTATACCTAGTAAATCGAGGTTTTCAGAATGAAAAATAATTAAAGAAAAGACTCTCAGTGGACTAAATATGGTGGGACGTGGAGAGACAAAATAGCTTATCTTTATTTGAACTTCGTTAAACTATACCTAGTTAAGACAGTACTGCATGTTTATTTAGTAGGTATTTTTCCATTCAATATAGCTCATATCATAACGTATCTCTCATTGAGCTCCTTAAATTAACTAACTTCAAAGTCAAGTTCCTCGCAGTACACGCTGATTTGTATGTGAGTTTACCTACTATTACTATTGTTCCAAATTTCTATTGTATACGCAAAACCGTTTTCGCGACATGTGTAGGAAATACGCGGAATATGAGGCGATTATATTTGCGTTCAGTGTTTCCGCTGTATTCAAACTCTGTGGATGGGTTAGATTTAGAACACTATTTATGCGTAGGTAGCTACTGTCTTAATCTAAGTAGTAACAAAAGTTAGCTTGATTTTTTACACGGTTGAACATGAATTAAGTTAAATTATTAAAGATTCACAGCATATAGGAAATCGGCTGCTTTATGTACAGCCAAAGAAATTGATACCTGTGCCACTTTGAACCTTTTCATAATGAGTTTCATATTGCTTTGATTAGTAGATAGTAGATAGTGACATTTCTAGTAAAAACGGAACAAAGTGGCACAGTTATCAAATTCTTTGACTGTAGGTACGTACCTACAAAGTCTGATGTGAATAACTTTTTTTTCTATTCGTATACAAAGCGCCTATTTTTGGACCGGTATTCCATATTCCGCATTATCGACCTAAATACACATTTTTACAATGTTTTATAAGTCACGCATAACCGATTTTTAGTGCTATTTTATTTATGGTTAATAAAAGTCAGTGAAGCGTGGCTATCCGGAGGTGAAGGGTACGCACTTGATATCGTTATGGCAGCCCCGCCACAGCGTCTTGACAACGACAAGGCGGCGGCGGGCGCCGGTCGGAGACTCCTCGTCGCTCAGTTCCTCGATACCATCCGTCTCGCAGATCTGGAGCTGTAACAACGTTACACACACGTTGAACACGTCCTTAGACGAAAAAAATACAGATATCTTAAGACAAAGTCAGGTTAAGGATGTGGTTGTAGAAGGCGGTGAATAGAGGGCATATCGTCAAACGACACGACCGTAATTTACGTATAGGTACCTATAGTATCGTAATCTTATTGGGTCAGGATACTGGAAAAGGCAAGTGATATCTAATTAACATCAATGTTTAAGATTTACTGCGAAAAATCTGGAGACATTCCATGATCCTGAAACATAGTCTGGTATCGTTCTAAGGTTATCTGTTCATAAATCGACTGAGTGAAGCAGCGGGATGCCGGCGCGGCAACCGGAGCGGCTGCATTTTTAAACCGTCCTCAATCCTATGCAACCAATTACGATTCGGATTCGGCGATTGAATGCCAAAATGGATATGCAAATGGAATTCTGCATTCGACGTTACGTTTGAATCTGGTACGTGGAAATGTGAATGCCAAGGAAGGTAAGAGTTTTGTTCGGATTTTTTCTCAGATTTTAGTTTTTGCTTTGGGAAATATCAAGCACGTGCCTATTTTTTTTTAAATATAATATTTTAGGAGTTAAATATATGTACCTATTACTAGACAGGAATAGATTTTACTGAAGACTCGACCTTGACTTTATTAAAATAAGTACGTCTATTTACCTTACGAGGCTTATTAAAAGAAAAGAGAAAATTTTGCATCTTTATTTCACAGTACGTGAGAACTTTCTGTAAAAGTAGTTGATGCAATAGCGAGAGAGCGTAGAGAATTTTCGTTAGGTAGGTATATTTCGTAAAAGCCTACTTTGGCCCAGTTTCTAAGTTTACCGAGCGTAGAAAATGGCTTCGCGCCTAACGGATTTACAGGCCTTGAGAAAAAGCTCCCTTTTGGTGCTCAAGGTGTTCCTTTGTGATTTTACTAGTTCGACGCTGTAGTGTCTAAGTCGTCGATAAATGTGTAGTTAAACGAGAAAGTAACATTAAAAGTCCTGGTCCTCTTATCCTGTATCTTGCAATTCCCAACGTAAACAACTAAACCACTTTACAAAAATGAGAATAAAAGTAGTGAACCTCTAACTAATGGAATTAAAGTATATTGTTTGTTCAGGTGTCCCGCAGTTCTGTGTACTTCCGTAGAACAAACGCGCTCCGGCAAACAACGGGCTACAAAAAGAAAGGGTGGGTTGTCAATGCGCGCGAATAAGACGTTCCAGGGAGGTAAAGCTATTTTTAAAAGATGTGCTGTGCACGAGATAAGTCGTTTTCACTCTAGCAATTAACATTTTAAATGCTCGTTAGTATTTCCTATTTCTATTTATGATATTTTTAACAACCGACCCATTGGGACGTCTTATAAACCTACATAATGTTAATGCAGCAAATACGAGGTAGTTATAAATTTTATTTACCATATTTTTATTTTGTTGGTTTGTTGAACCCATGCTAAAATTGTCTACGAAACTTCAAATAGGTACATGGTAAAGATTTTGTCTATGTAACGTTTCGTGTCCACTGCCGACATAAGCCGGGCTAATGGTATGGCTCATTGGTATAAATATTAGACTACAAAAAAAATCAGTTTTTTTTTAATGGTTTATGAATTATGAAGGAGTTCTGAAAGTTATAAAATGTAATAATTAATAATAAGTTCTTGCCTTTTTTTTCCTCAGCTGCTACACCTGTAAAAGCTGCTTCGCTCAGCGCCAGTAAGCCATGCCCCGGATGGAGCGAACTTAATAAGATTAACTAGGGACCATGGCGATTTTTGTTCCGATTTTCAACGGCTTTAATGCTGTTCTTGTCGGTTTGTCGAGCACAAACTAAGTTATCTTGAAATTTGTTTATTTGTAGCTTTCTCGCCGCACTTTTAAGGTAAGTATTCGATTAAACCGTGTCACGGTTCATCGTGGCGAGCGCAAGTTTTAATTAAATATAATATACGAATGTCAACATTAGTTTGTTTGGAAATGATAAAAAAATCGTGCGACATCTTGACGTGCAGAAGCGTTTACCGCATGAAGATTTAGCTCATCTTACGGGTGCGTTCTTAATTTGTACCTAAGTACTGTCAAGGAAATTGATACCTGTGCCACTTTGAACCTTTTCATAGTGAGTTTTTTATTGATTTGTTTGTAGAAAGTATGGTATGTCACAGTGACATTTCTTGTGAAAAGGTACAAAGTGGCACAGTTATCAATTTCCTTGACTGTACATGATTTACAGTTGAAACTGATTTGACTATTTACTTTTAAATGAGACCGAAAAACAATGAACATATCTACTATTTACCTACTTCTGACTGAATACGCATTATTACGGTTGGGGTACCTAAGTTAAAAAAAAGTTAATTGGAAACATCTGGATAATGCCACAGCCCAATATTGTCCGATATTTGAACTTCCTGGAAGGAACTTGTAAAGCATTATATCGGAATAATACTCGTAGAAGAGTCAGTTCGAAAATTAACAATTTCCTCTCAACTTTATAAGGGACGAAGTACACGTTTTAATTATAATTTAATATCGTTCCATTTTAATGGAAAACTGGAGCGCTCTATCGCTCTTCTTTTTCCTTTCGGCGAGCAGTTGGCTCGTAAAACTTGTAAGCAAATAAATTCCAGAGTTAATTGTGATGTGCCGTAATATTTATTCGTTTGCAATGGACCTCATTAATTAACGAGGTCGAGACTGTACTGTGTTGCTTTATCAGGAAAGTATATTGATTTAATAGTGCTTTTATTCGCATTTTGTAGTAGGTACCTAACCGTGCATAACTACACAAAATGTCTAATTTGCTAATAAGACTTTCTATTGCTTTTTCACTTTTTTAAAAGAGGTTTAGAAAAAGGTAATCATTCTTAAGCGTTAGTATGGACAGTTTAATGTAATGCACGAAGAATTAAAATGTTTGCATTATTCGGTGCTAGTTGCTCGATTACAATTCTAATAGGTACATACTCTTAAATTGAGGAATGCGTAATTTAGTTACAGTTTAATTAAATTTTTAATTTAGCTTTCAATTCAAAGAGCACGGTGCCGAAATTACATAGTGAAAAAATAAAATAAGGGCCGCAAGCTATTAAAGCGTTGGTTGAGGGGCGTGAAGCAGGTAGGGGGCGTGGGCGAAGTCGTGAGCGCGAGAGCCCCCCTAAATGCTGGAATGAGCAGATTGCATTTTCTTGCTACGGTCAGTAATCAATTTTTATGAGCATTTTTGTGGACCGGCGGAGCTCAGGCCCACTTGGCCAGCCCGTCGGCAGTGCTGCGCTTATGTCCGATATATTGTAACCAACTTTCGAATGTTTACCATCTTGGTAGCATTTCTATATGTACACATCGCGACTAATCAAAAACAACAACATAGTGCCTAATAAGAAAGCAAGCGCTTAAATGGAACTTAGAAAACATTAAATAGGTACAGTGTGGTCATGAACGTCAAAACAAATCGGCAAGGCCACGATCCTGGCGGCCGCCAGGAGCGTTATGTATTTATTGATTATTTACAACATATCGCTGCGCAAAGATGGAAACTAGCAAAAATTACGAAGGGGCTTGGGGAAAAAGATCCTTCTATTTGATGTTGTTGATCATGCAGACGGTAGGATTAGCGGTATCCATAGTTGTTCCTAATTCAGCTGTGTATAATGGAGCCTTCGGTTACGTGGCAGTGTTTGTAACATTGTACATATTATTGGGTATTCCTCTTCTCTATATGGAGTTAATAATCGGTCAGTTCACGGGCCTGAACGCCCTCGACATTTGGACGGTGCGCCCATTTCTTTCTCATTATGGCTATGTTACTACATTTTGGCAAGTTCTGCTTTTATTACAGAATTATATCAATGTGTCATTTTCTCTTCATTATTTTTTGATAAGTTTCGAAAATCCTTTACCGTATTATACGTGTGGCAAGTGGGCTTCGAAAGATTGTAACATTTTTGTGCGTAACTACTCAGTAAACCAAAACTGCTTAAAATCGCCGTATCCTGATGAGGCGAAAAAAACATGTGAAAAGCTGTACACCACGTTTCCGGAGAATCAGTATTGGCGATTTGTAATAATGAAACTTGAACAAAATGGATTCCAAATATCGTGGCAAGTGGCTTTGCCATCTGCAGTAGCCTGCGTCTTGCTGTACTTGAGTTGTTTTCAGCGCAATAAATCTATGAAGTGGTTTCTTACAGTATTTACAATATATCCCATGGCCGGTTATTTAATACTTATGATGGGCACCTTGCTGCAAAAAGGGATAGTGAAAAAGTTCGAGGAGGCTTTCGATGCCAGCGGGTCAAAGTTTGTTGATCAATTTAACTTGAGCCGCGTAGTGGACCAAGTGATCTGCTCGCTCGGGCTGGGCTCGGGGCTGGCGGTGAACCTGGGCGCGAGCAGCGCCTTCCGCGCGCCGAGCTGCGCCGACGCCGCCGCCGCCGTGGCCGCGGGCGCCGCCTTCGCGGTGCTCGCCGTCTGCACCACGGCCATGATGGCCTGCCCGTACGCCTATCGATATTCCTGCTCCCCCAGCTATGTTTTAAGTACCCCTTATATGTCTCTGTTATTCGAAAGAATCCCAAGAATGCTACAAGAATATGATACAAGTTCTGTATGGCTCGTGTTAGTGTTTAGTTGCCACGCGTGCTTCGGGTTGCGAACTGTGGTACTAATTTCTTTCAACTTATTAGAAACCACCGCCATGAAATATAGCAAAGTAGCCAAATATCCAGGTATCGTAACTTTTGTCGCTGTTATTAGTTTATATTGTGTAACCATATTATTTTTTGGTAAGACCGCGCGAGTCATGCAGTCGGGCTCGTACAGGCGATTTACGCAATTGATACCCGTTTCTATTGTTTTGATAGAATGCGTCGTGTTTGTGTTGTGGTACGGCCTAGGTACGTTTTGTGAAGACGTCCATTTTATGGAAGGTTTGAAACCTAATTTTTATATGAAAGCAGCTTGGGTGGGGTCAAGCATTCTGCTGTTGTATGCTTTTATGAAAGAATTATATACCGAAATAGCTGGAGTTCAGAATGGCGTTTTGGTACATTCTCCAGGGTTTTGGATTTTTATAGTGTGTCTTGTTGGTCCTATGTTGGTTTCGATTGTGAAGCTGGCAGTAGCCGCGTATCAGAAGCGGTGCCGCGCGTGCGTGGGGCTGAGCGGCGCGTGGCGGCCGCGCGGCGCGGCGCTGCAGCGCAGCCGCGCGATGTTCTGCGCGCAGGCCATGACGCGCGAGTACCTGTACCGCCAGTACCGCCTGCAGGCCGGCATCCTCGCCAGGCAAAAAAGAGCTAACGTAAATTTCCAAAACCCTGCAGAATGAAGTTTAAATCCCTTACGTAGGTCGTTGACTTGATCGTTGACGTTGATCAGTTGATTTCTGACTATTCATAACAATAATTTAAGGGAATTCAAAAATAACGTTTAGGTACTGCAAGCATGTTTTACGTTGAATTAAATGACAAATTAATTGGTTCGATGGCGATAAAAATTTAAGTCATCATGTAGATATTGTACGTACGAGATATCGCCACCATAGACGTGTTTTTAAATATGTTATTTTTAAATTACGAGTTTAAAATGTGACTTTGGTTATTTTCAATTAAATATATTTATTTGAACAAAAGTACACGTATTTTTCTTTTCAAATTACAACCACTATTTGATAAATTCCGAGCCTAAAATTACAAATGATCAACAATGGTGGTAAAATGAATCCCGATGCGCCTGTTATTTGCGTTGCCGGCTTCGACTGGAGCGGCATTTGTGCAGATATAATGGCGGGTTTCAATAATCCGGATAGACAGATATCGCCGTTCGATTTCCCATCTCCATTAGAGATTCCAGATAGATGGATAGTTGAGATTATCCATTATACAGCCGGACGCTTCCTCCGACAACATCATGATTAAACTGGGAAGTAATTAAGCGTTAAAGTATGTGGAAGATTCATATTTACAGCTAACGGGTGATAACAAAAAAATGAGAATACTTTTGGGCAGCTCTAAAATGAATACTATCTACATTAAAAAAAAAGTTTGTTCTATAAGATGTTGTTGTCTCTTTTATGAATCATATAATGTGCAATATTTTTTTTTTAATCAATTTTGTTTGTCGAAGATGGCGTCAAAACAAGAAGCTTTGAGACTACGCGTTGTAAACTTTTAAAATTCTAACATTTTGCCTCGGTAAAAAGTTCACAGTGGACTATTTTATCGAGGAAAACGTGCCAATTTCTACCATTTATAGAATTTTAGCATCCTTGACGGTAGCTCGAAAAGGTAGCAGCGGTCGACCAGCGAAGATTATGACCAAGAGGGCGTTAAAGTTACTCCACAATTTTTTTAACGATAACGATGCCATAAGCCAAAGCGATGCCGCTAAAAAATTCAATTGTACTCAACCGTACATTTTTAAATCGTTAAAAAAGATCGGCCTGAAATGCAGAAAGAAGGTGAGGGCACCGGAATACACAGACGAGCAAATATCGACGGTTATGTCGCAATGTCGTTGGATGACTCGAAATTACAACGGGAAATCGTTTATTTTTGATGATGAAAGTTATTTTCCTTTGAGTAAAACCCATATTGCTAGAAATGACCGGTACTATACCAGCGATGTTTCTACTACACCAGAGCACATAAAGCATAAGTACAAGCACAAATTTGAGCAAAAAATTATGCTGTATGTATCCATTTCTGAAAGGGGTATATCAAAACTGTGGTTTAAACCAAGCGGTCTGGCGGTCAATCAAAAAGTGTACGAAAACGAGTGTCTGAAAAAAATACTGGTGCCTTTTATTCGTAAATATCATGCAAATGGAGAATATGTTTTCTGGCCTGACAAAGCATCTTCGAACTATGCAAAAAAAACGCTACATTCCTAGAGGCAAATAACATGCCATTTGTACCAAAAACGCGTAACACAACAAATCTTTCGCTATGTCGTCCGATAGAAGATTTCTTCGGTAATTTGAGCAGTTTGGTGTATAAAAACAATTGGAGAGCAGAAAACTGTGCCTAATTAATAAAAAAATAAGGACATGTGTGCGGATGATGAACAAAGACGCTGTCCAGCGGTCTTGTACTAACATATTGTCCAGGCTCCGACGTACAGCTGACCACGGACCCTATGCCTTTGTCCATTAACGTTATTGTACACTTATACCTGTAAATATTCTACAATTATAACTATTTTTTAAAAACATCGCAAGAGTTTCTTTTAAATACCTTAAAAACATATTCTCATTTTTTTGTTATCACTCGTTACGTATAATACGCAACCCCAGACGCTCGTTAGACGTCATTCTGGTTCCATCTACTTCACTAGATTTCAGGTCAGGGCGCTGCTTTAGATTTGTGAGTGTGTGATATGAATGAAAAGCAAAAGTGGCATGTATTTTAGGGATATAGTTTTGGTGAGATGTGAAGCAATTACATGGGTCGCGGTGGCGACCGGGGCCGCCGGAGGAGGCCTAATCGCTCACCTCGCTCCACGAGGCCATTTAATTTCAGATCGATAGATGAAAAGGAAAATTTATGGTTTCCGATTATTTTTTATACCTACTCATTTTTATAATTTGGGAACCCAACAGTAAAAAAGAGCTTTTGTTGTGGTGCTCCGTAAAATTTAAACTTAATTTCACAAATAAAGTGAAAAATCTCCAGCGTGAGCGAAGCACGATGGATGATAATTGTCATGTTATTTTAAGTTCTTACTTTCACATTTTTACAGCATAGACGATACTCGTAGTTTAGTTCTTGTAGAAGTAGAGTTCTTGTGGAACGTGGAAAAATATCTGACAAGTCCTACTGCCCCTAGTAATAGAGTCGTATCAGATACTTTCGCAGCCTTATTTTGTCAGATATTGGTGCTGGTGACTTGGTGACTGCACCTTCATTGATACTCTAAATAGTGCAACCATTTTCTATTTGACGGCGTTGTAAGCCTACAACCGACACATAATAAAGTTATTTACCAACGCTTACAGAGAAATGCCTATGCACAGGATAATTTAAATAAAATATTTGGAAAGTTGAATGAAGCATGTAAAGTGCGGACAGCGGTATTTCGCGTTGGCCGATGTACAATGGCCGCGGCTACAGCAGGAATGCTCGGCAAACAACGGCGCGTGCCGCTGTTGTTTTTTCATCAAAGCTCGTACAAACAGAAAATTATCTCATTTCCACGAGCAGGAATTGTATTTATGACTAGTTACACTTAATGTTTGTGACTCACGGTTGTTTATGGCTTTCCTACATATTGGCACTTTGTGGTTTTCTTTTAGTGTTTTTGCTAAATATGACTACCTAATTTCATAATTCAGAATCAGTAAACTAGTCCAAAGTAAAAGTTTAGCGACCCAACATTTCCACTAAAAGCCCACCTTTTTAACCGACTTCAAAAAGGAGGAGGTTCTCAATTCGACCTAATTTTTTTTATTAATCAAATACAAAAACCCAAAAATCATTGAATTATAGCTTGATTTTATAAGATGTAAGGCCGATGTGTTTCGTTCGTGTTTTTTTATTACCAGTCACCAAATCATCGCTGAATTTGGAATTAGGTAATGAATGTTACCGTAGGTAGTGTTTTATAGGTTAATTTAAGGCGCGGAGTGTCGCCGTGCCGGCCGTCGCAGCTGGGCCACGATTACTCTAACGGCTCCGATTAATGAGAAAAGCCGTGCTCTGCGGAACGATTAGTATTAGTTCATGATTGATTATAAATGTCAATTAATTTTGATTAATGGCACAGGGGACAACAGCAAATCAGCCGTATTACGCACAAGTTAATTGCTATTTTCACATGTCATAAAGTTACTTAGCTTCGAGCACGGGTATGATATTATGAGCATCTGAACAAGGTAAAAAACCGAGTGTCTGTCGCCACTGTTTCTGGGAACTCAATCTAACAGCAGCAGTAATGATATTTCTAAGCAATTGAAAAAAAACCGTCGTCAATAACTCTGTTGAGAAAAACGCAAATGATGTTATTGGTATCAAATATTGTACTACTTAAGAGGGCGCACACATTTTTTACGAACGTAATATAAGATCAGGTGGGGGAAGAGAAATTCAGGGGCAGGGCAGGGGTAAGAGGCACCACAGACCATAACTCGTCGAGTTATGAGTGATTATGGTCTGTAGAGCCCTCTTATCCCTGCGTTTCTCTTCCCCCACCTGACCTTAGTGGTTTTGGACCAATGTTTAAAAAATCGTGACATATAAATTAACTCATATTTAGCCATGAAAAAAATATGGTTAGACTAAACATATTCTGTAAATTTACAATAAAATTGTTTCATTTGTAATTACATTAAAATCAATGAGAAAAAAATAAAGTAATGGTTCAACTTTGAAATTATGTAAAATGATATTTGAATAATAAAAACCAATAATTTGATTCATGTTACACCGTTATTCCCCAGTAGACTATATTGTCTATCAGATAATAATAAGTTTATATCGTTTATGGTAAATTTTAATGGAAAATTTTTAAGTGAAAGACAGCTCTGACGCGTATTTTTGTGAAAACCCTTCAACAAATTGGCTAAGTAAAAGAAATCTGTGTTGCTAATAAAATATTTTTTTCCGTTAATCCCTAGAAAAAGAGTTTATTTATGTTACAGTAGTTTTTCTTTAAAAACTTAAGGATTTATAGCTTTCTATAGCTTTTGAAAAACATCAAAATCACCGAATTTTGTTTGCACGCTCTTAACTAGTTTTTTCTTGCGATCGTTCTCTCTTTCTAGGTATATTTGGTAATTTTCGCGAAGCGTTAGCTTAAATCTCGATTGTAGTTTTGCTAAATCGAAGTAAAGACGTACCTAGTGCCTATCTTCTCAAAAGACAGAAATATCAACAACAAAAAAAAACATAGAACCTTATTTATTCAGTATTGCATAATGAATCGATTTATTAATACTTTAACGGATCTAATCACTACGAAGGTAATATTTTGAATTTCACTCGTTCCACATTTCGTCTTAGCAAGGTGTCCTTTATGGAGTAAGCATTGCAACTTGATCATGATCACCAAGTAGCAGAGGCGTACCTATCACTACTAGTCAAACTTTGCGTTCCTAACTCCGGTAACGTTCCTGTACGCGCTGTTTTAATAGTTTACATTCTAGTATTCAAGGATTCTTTGCATGTTGTCAACAGTACTGGCAGAATGCTGTAAAGAGGATAATATGAGACAAATCATTCACATTGACGTCAGCTTGTCATAATATAAAGAAATGAAGTAACTCAAACCTGAAAAAGTTACAAAACGTAATATTTATATAAAAAATACAAAAATGGATGGATTTATTTCCAATATAAAAAGCAAAATTTCATCGAAAAGTGAACAAGAAGGTAATTATTTTTTCATTCGTAGTTCAAGTTGCGGCTGTGCTTAGGCAATCTTGGGGTGGTTCGGCAGAGGCGACTTCAATGAAGGATTTTAATGCGGTTCTTGTAAATATTTGGTTTAATGTGACTTAATTTAACAAGAATGTAATTATTTTCAAATTTGGCTAATTTACAGTGTTGATTATCAAAAAATGTGCGGATACGTCTACGTTGTTCAGAAGTAGCTATGTCACGGTCGGTACACCGTCGAATTAGTTTGTTTGACACTGTCAATCTGTGCGATCGCAGCGCCCTCTCGCGGTGGATCCTCGCCGCGCGTTCGATCTTCGTTGTGTGCGCAAGATCGCTGTTGTCGCCGGCTGCCGTCAGAGGGCGACAACATGCCCCGGGCCTTGGGAACACCTGGGTCTGGGTCCTAAGATATGATTTGTGTGGTATCACATATGTATGGTTGGTCTTAGTCTGCAGCGGCAGTGGGCAGAGCTTGGGGAATGCCCTCCTCAGCAGCCCAGCAGACGTCTTCACCTTTGCCACACGGGAAACGCCATCGTTGCCAGGGGTGCTGCCTCAGCTATTCCAGTCTCTCGTAGCGTGGGAGACGGCTCGACGCACCTGCGGTTAGGTCTTCGCAAGGAGGGGAAGTTAAAGGACGACCAATGAGGAAATGTGCGGGAGTAAGGGCAAGGTAGTCACTGGGATCTGTGGACCACGGATGCATAGGACGAGAGTTCAGGATGGCCTCTATTTGTGCTAATACCGTACTGAACTCCTCGAAAGTCAAATTCGCGTTACCAACGACGCGCTTGAGGTGATGTTTACAGGATTTTACTCCTGCCTCCCACAAACCACCAAAATGAGGCGCTTTAATACTAACATGTATGCGTGTGTGGTCAAGCTAGTCACTAAATCTAGATAGACGGCACGAGTTGAGAAACAAACAATGATACAAATGTATGCCTTTTCTAATTTCGCGGCCCTACCTTTACGATTAAGTACGAACACTGGTCCTGCATAGTCTACGCCGCATCGCATGAAGGGGAAACCGGGCTCTAAACGTTCCGATAGAAAGTTACCCATGATAGGAGTCAACAGTTTTCCCCTCAACACAATCGCCCACTACCTGCCTCGCCAGGTTTCTACCCCCGAGCGGCTAAATGGAGCGGGCCAGTATGTAAAAGTTGTGTGTGTTCACTGTGAAATAGAAGTTGTGTGAATATATGTTTCGAACATAACAACAAAGGATTTTTTTTTATCGTGTGTAAAATTATTTGAATTAGAAAGGCGTCCTTCGATTCAAATTAATTTACCCTTGTCTATAAATATATTTAATTTTAAAATGTTTTAAAAGTTAGTGTATTCAGTCGGAAAAAACTGCATTTAAGCGAGACGTGTCAACCATTTTGTTGACTCATTAATTTCGTCAAGCGACAGTGGGCCAGTTCTACGGTTCAATTTAATTTTAATGCGTCTGTTGTATGTACATGTACGAACCGAAGGACGTAAGTAGCTGTGCGTTTCAATCGAATAAAAGAAGAAAATCTGTCGAATAAAAATGGGTCAATATCGGTTTGACACGTCATACTAATTGTGTGTAATTTGACCTCTGGGAGGTCGTCTCGTGAAATATTTTGTGTGCATATGTTTTAATTCGGGATTGCGATCGAGTTTACGTTCCAATGATAGGAAACTGGTCTTGGCTGTAGCGTAGGTATCGCCGAGCGCGTCAGCTGTTTCGCGCATAGGTATACGTACGGAAAACCGGCCGTCGTCTAGGCGCTGTGTGGTACTTGTGAACAGCTGTTCGCAGGCGCGCTCCTCTGCCGTCAAGCCATCGCCTATCTTTAAAACGTCTTCGAACTCCCAAAATTTGCGTATAGTTGTGTGTCTGTGTGTGTGAAATGACATTGCGTGTTTTTGATTGATTTAGGTTTTTTATTGTAAGTTTGTGTGTGTAAGGGACCTGATATGATCCATCCCAATTTTGTATTTAATAAGTGTGGCCCGTTTGCTAACCTAACGTGACCATCACTTATTAAATCCCAAAATATGTCTGCGCTAATCAACATATCGACCTGTGATGGTTTGAAATATGTGGGATCGGCGAGCTGGATGTTATGTGGTAACTGTATGGTGTTTACGTCTATGTGAGCCGACGGTAGCATTTGTGTGATGCTAGGGAGTACCATACAATTGATGCGTGTATGATACTCACTCGTTCTAGACCGTAGGTAAACCTGACAAGATTGTGTGCAGTGTGTGACAGATTGACCTACGCCTGTAACTTTGTGAGCGGACTGTATGATAGGTGCGTTTATTTGTGTGATGAATGATTGTGTGACAAAACAATGTTGACTCCTGCTATCCAGAAGTACTCGCGCTCTGTGATTAATATTATTGCTATCGGTAATGTCCACTAGTGCCGTGGATAACAGAACCGGTTGCAATAATTGGGGAGCACAAAACTTTTAGGCATGTTTAACAGTTAGTTATTATGCATTTTAAGCAGGGTTACAAAGCATGACAGAATTTATCGTCAACATTAACAAATATTGAATATTTACAGAACTGGAACTAGAAGAAAAGAATAGAATCGAAGACGTGCACGCTACAATAGCTAAAGTTGATCCCAACACAATGGACAGTACTATGGTAGACGTAGAAGATATGACTTCGCTCACAGAAGTCTCCCACAAAACCGCCGAGGACAACCCGCCCGAGCAAGACGCAATCCAACCTACCAAATCGATGACTAACACTTTGCCTGCAGAGAGGGGGTTCGCTGCTGCAACTGTGGCTGCTTTAGGTATATTTAAGACACCGGCAGAACGAGACGAAACCGAAGAGCTTCCGGACCCTCTTGAAGACGATATTTTCATATATTACGACTGATACCTTTCAATAATAAAAAGCGAGTTATTTCATGACTGTGTGTGATTTAAATTTTGCATAGGCTACTTTTTGTTTCTTCAAAACTCCCCATTTCACTAAAGTGAGAGGTGGAAGTTTGTGGAGAATACCGCAATTTTCTATGTAGAAAGCTATAATTTTTTTTGCGTTGAATATTTTATTTAATTAAACATTATTTACAAAGAAAAATTACAGAAATATACTTATTAATAAAAATAACTAAATTCATCCTCAACTTATCTTAAGCTAAATTAAATCCAAAAAGGGTCCCCGTGGCATGGTGCCCAAAAGGCTGGCAGCGTTTCCCCTTTGAACAGCTGTGCTGATTCTTTGTGAAAAGTAGCTGCCAGCCCGTTGGTCGCCAGTGGCGTCGACCAGGCGCTTTTTCGACTCATTGAAAAACAACGTCGCGCTGGGACCCCATGAACCCAGAGTCTCGATTCCTACAGCTAGTAAAGTTATAGCAAGAACCGAGACCCTGACATTTTGTCCTTTTTTTGTTTCGGCCGCTTCTGCCGCAGCGCCAGCTTTAACTGTGGTTCCGTGAAGGTGCGATGGGGCCAGGGTGTCGACGCAAGTTGCGTCCCAGACTACAACCCGGCCCATCCTCCACGGAATCAAAGACGTACCGTCCGGTCTCTTGCCATCGTCACGAGCGATGCCTGTTGGCTCTAAAACAGCCGGCACGGCAGTGGCAAGGAACCGGCGGATAATATCATTTACCGCAGCGTGGCGTGAAAAGCGGTCTGCGCTCTTTTGGCAGGAAAGTCCATGGTGTCCGGATTGGTCGACGATGACACCACAGGGACAGCGGTGTGGTGAGCACAGCGCAACCCCCAGCCTCAGCCCAACAGCTATCCTTAACGTTTCTGGCTCCAGAAAAGTTCCGATACTAGCCGAAGGATAGGCGTGGAGCCAGTCACCGGATTCCTTCCTTTCTGCAGCCAGAAGCCTCGCGCGATCTGAGCTATAAATTGGTATCGAAAATGCGAAACTTTGCTTTCGCTTAACTTCGGAACTAAATTACCTACAAACTTGAAATTTCGGATTTTAAGTGTGTGATTATAGCTACATGACAAAATTATATGACTAAATTATATTAACTAGATGACAAAATTTCAGCGTCCTGGCATTATCCAGAGGTTCTCAAATAGGGGCCTGAAAATGCGGCGAAATGGTTCCAGTAAAGGATGGTACGACAGTGTTTGCTTCGCGCTCGACTTGGGTTGGTTTCTATGTAGAAAGCTATAAATTGGTATATGGGCTATCTCTTCTGTGCTACCCCGAATTTAACGCGAGTGGAGCCGCGGGCAAAAGCTAGTTTGTTAGTAAATTAGCCCTTATTCCCTAAGATACGGCTGTCAAAATCTTTATTGTTCAATGACAAGAGACATTGCTGAATTTTCCGTTTCACGTATATTTCCACGTTCATTTTTAATATTAAATGAGAATCTAGATACATATTATAAAGCAAGAGAGGGTCGAAAGCATAGTGGATATTACCTATAGAGAAACAATGTTCGCAACCCCGGTCCGCAAATAGTTTGTTGATTTCAATATACCTACTAACGTGTACTGTTACTGTCACAGAAACAGTACATAGCCAACAACAGATCTGCGTGCAACTCCTCAAGTTTTTCGATATAAATTAATATAATTAGACGATGTTAAATTTCATCGGTAATTAACAGTAAACATGCATTTTTCAATTTATATTCATTTTAGCGCAGCTCAAGTTAACTGGTCATTCAAAATGACACATAATTATGCATCTCACTTTCACCTAGGTGCATCCTAGGTGTCATCCCATTACTTCATCTCATTCTGTCAATACTAGAGTTGTGTTGTTAATAATCAAATGATGTATCGATATTCATATGTAAGCATTACATATTTTACGGTGCCGAATTAAATAAACCCAAAGACACATTAGGCGACAAATGTTGCACGACATTTGTTGCGCGACATGTCGAGCGATGTAGCGTGACTTCGCCGGACATCGCACGACATGTCGCGCGACACGTGTATATAACAAAATATGCCATGCAACATTTTTCGCCTAATGTATCTTTTGCTTAAATATTCTTTGAAGTAACTACATCAATTAAAATACAGATTCTTGATCGAAAGGTATGGGTTGTATTGTATGGTAATAAATTAAAACTAGTTAGTAATGGTGCCAGTAAGCAATGAGCAGTGACATTATTTGACTAAATCTAAATCTGAAAATCGTATTGAAAGAAGAATACGTTTAAAAAAAACCCCCAATAGGGATGATGACAGGGTTAAAAATATAATTATCATTCTAATTAGTCCGTAAGTTAGATTATGAAAAAAAATGACACAAATATTTGTGTCATACTTTCTGGCGGGGACATAGTGTCGCGTTGAAACTTACACCAAAAAAATTTACGATAAATGTACGAAATTGTACGTTAGTTTAAAAAAAATGTACTACACGCACTTACGAGAAAACAACAAACAATCTGTCCCCGCTAGGAAGCAGAAAGTATGATTGATTATTGTTTTCTTGCATGTAAGTGCGTGTAGTACATTTTTTTTAACTAGCGCACAATTTCGTATATTTCTCGTACATTTTTTAGGTTCGAGTTTGAATTCCGTACGACACCATCTCGCCGTTACCCCGCCAGAAAGTATCCTTCCTGCTACTGTTGCTTCATCTACATTCATTAATCTACTCGTACACGCTCGTCGGTTTCGTAAAAATAGACTATTGTCGATATCGATATTATCGATACATTTGTAAACTTGCCCAACTCTAGTGTTACGCGCGATAAGTACTAGTTGCTAAACGAGTCATTGACCAAACATTCAGGTGCCAAACCATAAGTTTGCCAAACATTTTTTTGGGAAAAGTTATTTTGGGTACGTTTATTTGGCAAATGGAAATCTTCGAAACATTTTTTCGGAAGCGAAAATTTGGCAAATTTTTTTTGGTCAAACATTAGTACCTAACCCTGGCTGGGGTGAACCTAGAGAAGTCGTGCTTTTCCCATGGACGTTGTATGTAGGATATTCGCATGTGTCCAATGCCCAGGATCTTTTCATTCTATACCCCAATGGAAAGACATATATTATCGTTTACACTCTACAGCAGCCTATTAAAATAATTGCGAGATCTCTTCGGTGTCATCCTGAATTCAACGCGAGTGAAGCCGCGGGCAAAAGCTAGTTAGTTTATAGATGTTAGCTGCCGTCTTATTTCATTGTGTTGCTTTTGTGCATGACACTTTTCAATTTACACTGTAGGGCAGGTGACCCGGTTGTGGCCACCGACCCCTTTGTGGCCATTTAGAACTTAAAATCGTTATAGCTAAGGCAAAGACAAATATATTACCTACTTTATGGTTTACGGAAATAAAAATATCTAATATTAGCAACATTGATAGCGTTGACAGCTTTGATGTATGTTGTAGTTGTATGAGACTTCAATGCAACAAGTCATTATTTTTTGATGAGCGTCAATTGCTTTAAGTCTTAGCAAAAAGGCTAAGGCGAGCGGGTTCTGCTTATTTTTAAAAAATGTTTATATTAATTCTTCATAAAGAATACACTGTCTAAGTGGTACTAAATGATATTTTATAGCTATTTTTTTTATTAAGTGAGGTTAAAGAGGTGGCCACTAATGGATTCAAAATGAATGAATTTTTCCATCTTTGGCCACATGACTGGCCAGAAGTGGTGCACGTAGAACCCCACTTTTGGCCATTTAGCTTTTATCATGATTTTTCAACTAATAGTGTAATCCGGTTATAATGACATCGAAGGGAACCGCCAAACACGTCATAATAAGCGGACGTCATACAAAACGTTTTGTAAAAAAACAATTATAAGACTTGGCCATTTTCAATATTTGGTAATATATGAACAAAATAATAATTACAATTATTGTGCAGCCTTCTCCGAAACAATAAATAGCCACGTGCTAACCGTCGTCGAGAATCAACAAACATTACTGAAAGTTTAAAGAATCATTTCGGGCATTATAACAGGACCTACTTTGTTAAAAATAGGTCATAATAAGCGACATGTCACTGTTAGCGAAGTCATAATATCCGATTTTAGCAAAGATTTTTCTTAGAAAATCAAACTTCGTCAGGTAATTGCGTCATAATAAGCGGTTGGTCAATATAAGCGGAGTCATAATAAGCGGATTGTACTGTAGTCTATTCATTTTCAGAGTTACGAATATAATGCCTCCATTGCAACTAAATACTAAAAAAATCGGTATCGTAAAAAGAAAATTGTTCCAGTACTCACCGCATAAAATAACATTAGCGTCAATATTATGTTAGTTATTTTCCTCTAAATAAAGGTTCGTAAAATATGTAGTGGAGTGCCGTAAGGCATAAAAATAGTAAAACCTCGGAATCCAGGGACTGTCAATGAATCTGTATAGTAAGTGTTTGACTGCATTATTAAAACCTCAAATAAAAAAGTTAAAAAAAATTAATTGGCCGATCTCGATTACAACAAAAAAAAAATGAAAAATGAGAGGCGCAAGGGAGAAAATTTTTTTACAGTACAGTTTTTAATTTTATATGTAATGAATGATGTTTACAAAGTAACTTTAATATTAATTTATTACATTTTTGCAAAAAATAATGAATAACATCAAAAATTTATCATTAACTACACTTGGGAGCAAAGAAATCGAGCCACCCTTGTAATTTTTACGTCGATGCTAATTGTATAAAGGTCTTAGGTGTTATCATTAAAATTCGAATACCATGTGAAAGATAATTTCGTCATCTATCGAATGACACAATTTTTAATGGTGGGGATGAGAATTTGCCGTTATTGTGGGCAATAGAATATACCCCCTTGTAATAACTCGTTAGTGCACGTATGATTATGCCAAAAATTGTTTATTTAATTGTAAATGTATATCATCTGTTTATGATACGTCATCTTGACACATCTCTGCTTGATTTTACATAAAAATAATATAAATAAACATGCATATTATCCCGTGCGTAGCAGCCCAAGCAGTTACTTTGCTGCAAACAGGATTGGGTCAACGTCAAGTGGCTTTACAACTGCACCTGACGTGATCGTCAGTTCAACGGGTGTTCCAGGGATTCCGAGCGACCGGTACTTTCTCCAGAAGACCTGGAACTGGCCGGGTACGCTCCGCTTTGGAGCAAGATAACCGCTTCATTGTTGTCAACTCGCTACGAAATCGACTACTCAACGCTGTTTTAGCTTCAGCAGAAGCTCCGAGAGACCCGAAATGTGTCCAAAAGCTGATGGAATGTTAGAAGGAGACTTACAGAGAAGAATTCAACTTAACACAAAGTTGAGATTGGTCTTAAACTCGCCCCGAGCCACCGTCAAGTACGACTGCACTTTGCTCGGGAACATGAAAATTTTTCACTTGAGCAATGGAAGCCTATACTTTTCTCTGACGAGTGCAGGATTGTTTTTTTTTGGAAACGACGATAGGGAGAGGGTTTACCGAAGGCCTGGAGAGCGATTTTCGCAATCCTGCATCGAAGAATGAGTCGCATGTGGAAGCCAAACTTCACTCAATCCGGATCACTCAGTAGTACCTAAGAGAGGTCAATATCTCTGCAATGGGTTGCCCAGCACGGAGCCCGGACTTGAACCCAATAGAACACGTCTGGGACGTCCTCAAGAGACAAATTCGAGCTGGAAATCCTGCGCCTAAGACCCTGCAACAGCTTAAGACCGTGGTCGAGGAAGAATGGGCAGACATGCTACAAAACTTTCATCATAAACTCGTGCGTTTAATGAAAAACTGCATACATGCATGGCGATCGGCTAGAGGATGCATTACTCGGTAATAAAAACCGATAATTTCTTTAATTTTTTATAAAACTCTTTAATTATTAGTTGGTAAGTTTTAGTTTCTGTAAGTTCTTTCTTTTGTTATTATTTTGTTCATTTTTGTTTTTTTTTGTGAATTACTTATTGTATTATATTTAAGTTATGATTTGACTATATTTATTCTGTAAAAGATTGTTAAATAAAAATGTTTTATATAAAAAATAAAAAAAAAATAAAAAAATTGAGATCGCACAATTTTTTTTTTTAACATTTTTCTATATACTATTAAAAACACATTTCCAAAGTTTCGTAAAGATTCATTGACTGTCCCTGGATTCCGAGGTATAAACCTTACGGCACTCCACTAATGCTATTTTCGAATAAACTTTTTATTACTTTGAATTATCTGCGTTTTATTTTTGATGGATTTTGATGGCCAGAACTGGCACATGACGGTGGCCAGAAATGGGGTAAATCTGGCCAAAAATGGCACAATTTCCCATTTTTATTTCTTTTCTACAGGATTATTTTTCCATTGAATCATTATGAAAAAAAGTGTATCCTTAGGCTAGATTGAAATATATTTAATCACTTTTTACAAGAAATATGTCCGTGATAACAAAAACTGTAAAATGATATAGCCTCAAAGTCAAATTTTTTTTTCTTAAAATGTCCAAAACCGCGTCACCTGCCCTACTTTGATTTTAGCTTTTTACTTCTTTACCGTCTCAGTCCTCTAGAAGCTAATAATATTATAATCATCAATAAATGGCAAAAATTTAACTCTAAATCCAGGGTGTACTTTTAAGCAGAAAATCGGTTTTTAACGTCTAATGACCGTTACTTCGTTTGTATTGAGGCAGTGAAGAGTATAAGATCCCGTGTGTTTTACCTAAAAGTCTGCGCTGATTTTAACACTACCAGCGCCCTGGGCGACGAGATTTCTATGGCGCTCCCCAACTAAGGGTCCCACACGGCACACGGGCTACCGGCCACAATCACAAAACGCCACCATCGGCGTATTTCCTATTTCCTGTAGTTTTCATACATTTTTTTATGGATACGCTGCACACGGTTAACGCCAGTGACCGCACCGGCCACTAAACGGCTGACTACTAAAAAAGTGGCTGTCGCGCTTTACCTACTTTTTGTGGCGGCGTTTGTGGCTGTGGCCGGTGGCCCGTGTGCGGCGACACTAAGTGCGATATACAAAGGGCTTCATGTGGCGCCCCTTTTACCTGCGCCCTACCCTAAGGGCGCTACAGCTGAAAATAATAAAGGGTACTTACACTCCCATATGGGCCCTCGCCGAGGAAAGTTACTGGTCTCATGCGCCCCCGCGGGAAGTCTAGCAGGGGCGCCACTCCGTTTGGGGGCTCGGCTTCCGGCAGTTTGATGGACGTGAAGAGTCCCGGCGCCGGGCGTTCGCGGCGGCCGGTGCGTTCCTCCGGGTACGTCTGTGCACAAGAGATATCTACTTTAGCATCCTGGTCTTAAGAGTTGTTGTATACAGTGTATACTGTCCTGGGACAGCCTCTGGAGAGAGGGAATTTTTTCTCTTGCAGGCAATAGATACGCATACATCACGCCTGTTAGGCCAAAGCAGGCAGAACACTCGAAACGCAACGTAGACAAATCTTTGACTATTTCACGATCAGAAGCCACTTCTAGCATTTAGTTATTTTTTGGGTTTTAAGTTCAAAGGTACTATAGTGACAAGTTGTTAGCCTGTCGCCTAAAATATATCTTAACCTTAGTCGCCTCTTACGACATCCACGGCAGAAAGTGGAGAGGTGTTATCCTAAAATCGACGTCACATGTTCGTTATAATAATTAAAAAATCATGACTAGGCTAACGTTGCGTCGGAAGCGATCAATCCTCCAATTTTTCAGGACAGTAATAATTTAATTGAAAGTTGGATGTACCAGTCATGAAATCAGACTTTAGGTACACATTCCAATATTTCTACAACGACAATAATTTGAAATAAGTATTATGGAAAAAATGCAACTTAAGTCGAGAGAGGGAACGCACAATTTATTTTAATTAAATTTCGCGTGAGCCACAAAACTCAAGACCATTTGCGATGTGAATGTAAAGACAATATAATAGACTAGCTTTTGCCCGCTGCTTCGCTCGCGTTAAATTCAGG
>BHDV01069747.1:0-26673 GCA_005406045.1 Adoxophyes honmai | reverse complement strand
TTTATTACTAGTGCAATATCCAGATAGTATATAAGATTCTTGGAGTCTAACAACATACGCGTGTCGTCATGTCTCCCATCCACAAGAATGTATTTTCATGTAAGTACTGTAGTAGTACTGGTAGTTCTTGTGACAGCTACCACTCTTTACATCAAAATTTTAATGAATTTCCGTAAATAAACAAAATCTTCCGCTCGAGTTACTAAAGAGTTGAGTTAAATTGTTTTTCGACTCTTGGTTCGCGTTGTCTACTCGAACATACCGTTACTCGAGAAACCTGTAGAAGTTCGCAGCTTTCTAAAATCGCCCTTCGGAATAACTGTTTCATTGTTATCACACATGTTGCGCAGAGTTCCTATTTAAACCATTTTAGTGTGAATGACGTGAATCTATGTTTGCGACTCATTAGTAGCAGAAACAAATTGTCACTATAATTTGAATATTTATCAAAAAATTGCATTGTCAACACAAATAATACTTCGATCTATTCAGAAGTCAAAATTACCTGATACTAAGCTCCACACAGAAAAGCATTAATAATATTAAATATTAGTTTCACAATTAGATTGCCTCGTAGAAACACTTTAGGCATACCTAAGCCATTCTATAACTGCCAGCAGTCTAAGTGTACCTACTTAAGGAGGTAAACTCGATCCACCACTAGCTATAGTAGATGCGCCACCTGCTTAACGTAATCGCTTCGTAGGTAAGAGATAAGTCCGTCAATGGTTTCCATGTATTTTATTTATAATAATCCAGATTGTATTATTTTGGTATTTACGAATATTATGTCTTTATTCACTCGTTTCGTACACCCGTTTTTAGCATACTTTTGGGCATAAACATATGTAGATAAAAGAGAAAATAGGGACAGCTACTAGCCTGTCATGTCACCTAAAGTGTATTTACTTGCCTTGATAACATAGCAAGGCGTGAGTAGAGATGAGCGCAACATAGACAATACCTGGCACTGTCTAACTAAAGTCGTTAGAAAAGGACAGGTCAGTCTATCCCATACGCAGAGTCACACTTCTCGCGCGTTGTTGTGCTAAGCCTATCGAACCTATTTCCTTGGTCACCTCTGATGACTTCCTTGGATGAAATAGAGACATGTTTTCCTAAACCCTACACCACAAGCAAGGGGATAAATAATTTTGGGGCATTGTACGTACCAATCGGTCAGTAGCCATGTCGAAGATCAGGATCTTGGGGGGACAAACTCTTCGGAAGTCGTCCAGGGAGGTGACGACACCGGCGTCGAGCACCCAGAGCCGGTTGCAGCGGTCAGCGCGGATGCGGTACACCGACACCAGGCCGGTGCAGTTGATGTCGCCTCGCCCGGCGGTGTGCCACGACCAGTCGGGGTATGCCTGCCAATAGAAATATGCCAGTAAATATAGGTTAACTACTTTAAGGCTCCGTCTGAGATGCAGGCAATAAAGATATTACCTTTTTTACTATCGTTTATGTGTGCCTGCAGTAGGGTTCAAAGTGTACTCTGCATGCTTCGTAACTAAAAACTCGTTGGTAAAACTGAGAGCTTATAATTTGTTATGATTGAGGATTTGTTCACTATTATGATAACCATTTATCGTATCTGTCGCGTTTACACGCAAAATCGAATGAACCGATTTACATGGAATTTAGTTTACAGATAGTTCTAAAGCCTGAGAAAGAACACGTTTTATTGCGAAAAAAGGATTGCAAGAAGTTAAAAGTGGAGACAAAAATGCTATTCGAAGTCTCTTTTCCAAGCGGACAAAGTCGCAGGCATAGCTAGTATCATATAAAATCTCAAGTTCATTGACCATCAGAGATGAGATTAAACTGATTTGTATTTTTTTTATTCGCAGTTGATAAACTATTAAGGTAAGTTGATTAAGAGAGTGCAAAAAAACGCATCGTATTAGCGTACCTACTCGTTAAACTAGTAATTCGCTTATTGGTTCGTGTTTATTGCTTCCTCTGGTACGTCTTTAATTCGCATACTTAGTGAGACGATCACATTTCGACGGAAGTTGAAGGTAATTAATTGCTCTATTAAACACTTTAATTAATCGCCACGGATGAGGGCACTCCAAGTACCTAGGTTTATTGTTTGTTATGCAAATATTGAAATAGGATGAAAAGTCACTTTTTTTTTACTACTCATATACAGCGGAACAGCATTTATTGACAAACATTTATGAGAACAATTGACGATGAGTACCAAAGAGATGTGTTTTTAAGATGAGAGTGCTTTGTGTTTCCTAGTTATTGTTCCATTAACTTTAAGATAATTTCTTGGATGACTTATACTTTTTACGGTAAATAGGCATTATACTTGATTTAACGTCACAAGTTTTGGATGATACTTTGAAAGGTAAGTAAGTAGATAGTGATTAACACGACGCGTGTAACTAGAGCATAACAATTAGGTACCCGCGGCCATCAAATTGTGTGCAACACTAAAGATAATTATTTACTAAGCTTATAAAAATAAGGAATCGTTTTGAGCCACATTTGCAGAGTTTGTTGATAAACATATAAAACACATAAAAAACATCTAAAGATAAATTGAGAACCTTCTTCTTTTTGAAGTCGTTTAAAAATAATTGGACAAAGAAAAGAAATAAGTAGGTACTTAATATAAATTCACATTATTTCTATCCGTAAAAGTCGCTGGGTATTTGATGGACTATTTTCTTTCTTTCTTCTTTTAAAGGAGTTTTGTAATCTCTAAGTTATAGGTTTACCAAAGGCTCAACTGGTAAAAACAAAACGGAAACACGATTTAAATAAATAAAATATTGTAATCGTATGCTGATGTTTAAGAATTCACGACATGTCTGAAAATCACATAAATTTAACTTGATGAAATACAACTCTGGAAACAAAACAAAAAGTAAAATCTTTAAGATGCGTATTTTTAGCCATTGCTGTTGTTGTTGTACCTAATGCCATTTCATTCATAGTAAGTAGGTAGAGACCTACTTACTCAAAATGATCGGAATCGCTTTTAAACTAGGTATAGGTAGGTACCTACTACCCTGTTTGAAAATGGGCAACATTGTGAGATTTAAGAGCAATGACCGTAATTTTTTCACCAATTTCGGCACAGCGTTTGTGTCGCTTAAAGCATCTGACTTGTGCCCCAATCTAGCTGAAATTGGTTAATTTGTACCTAGTTAATAATGTTTATGTTAACCCTGAGTGATTATTTCCCTGGAAATACATAGTGGAATAAAATCCTTTGTAGTTTAAATCATTTGATTAACTGTATTGTCAATTTATTATTACGGATACAAAATAAATATGTAGGTACATACATAAGTAAAGAAGCGTGAATCAGTGGTTCCAGTTTTAATTAGGAACTCAGATCCTAAACTAAAATCCAAATGTTTTGACACATAAGAATAATAGACAAATAGCACGTTTAATTATAATAATTATCTAAAGCCCAATTAGCCGCACACAGCCCTGTCAGTGCTGCCCACAGACTCACTATCGCTTATTAGTTACAGTTTAAAGTGGTAATCACGATCATGACGTGCCTGCTAATAAAATAATTGCACAAAAAAAATAGCAACACAATCCAAACATTATAAATATCATTGTCAAAACAAAAGGGAACGCTTTGTAGTATTCAATTATTTAATCGAGAATGCCATGGCCTGACCCGCGTCACCCGCGAGACTGTTCGCCAAGGCCACGATACACTTCACTCTGCCGGATCCTTAATAACTTCTCCATAGTAACTTAAACAGGTAGGCTCAACTAGTTAATAAAATACCTCGCAGTTACACAACAGAGAAACCGTGAGCCTTAGCGTTTTTAGAGCTTTCACACGGGAAGCCACATAGCAGCACATGTGAAGATTATTGATGCTACGATTTACAATTCGCTTAAAAGTAAATTATGTAGAACGCAATTCAAGATGGACATTGAACAATTTAAGGTGAAAACAAGTCGTTGCGTAGCGAGTGCGGTCATGCCTCAAAACATTGGTTGATTATGGACCCGGCAATAACAAAAAAATGTCCTTTGCTGTTTACTACCTTTTGATGACAATTTTATGAGTATTTATGTCAATACGCCAATTTTGTGTACAAAAAGATCAGGATTGACGACTTTCATAACCTTGCTTAAAGTCCACATGGATTGGTTATTCCGTAGGTACCTAAAGTCTTTTATTACCATGGCGGAATGTTTACTACTTATCCAAACTGTAACAGGAAAGCATAAATACATATATCAGCCGGTTGCACTTAGAATGCCCATTGAACATAACGTTTGACCAACTACAACGTGTTGCAAAAAACTGAGTAAAAACGTAAATTATTAAAACGAAAAATATTGTATACCGTCGTAAGTTGTCACTTAATAGGTACAACTAAAATAAAATTACCATAGATTATTTAACAGAGTATTATGTATTCATTGACGGATTTTCAATTTTTCATTCAAAAAGGTTTGCAATGAAAGGAATTAATGGCTCTTTTTTTCTCTTTTTTTATATTGTAAATTGACTCCTTAATTGGCCATTTAACCCCCTTTCCGCTTTACTGGTATTTTTGTAACACGTCGGATGGCCAGTTAACTAGTGGCATTTCAGAAATTGCTTCTTAGTGTAATCAATGGCACCGCAGCTTGTTGACCAACCGACTTATCAACGCGTTAGCCACATGCTTGTAAAATAAGAAATAAGGTGTCGAGTCGGCTTGCAATCAGGGCAAACCTACTAAATACCACACAAATGGGGCTAAAGCGTGCGTCAGACCCGAGCTCGTACGTTGAGCAACTTCGAGGCGTTGCATTTAATCGGCACTGTTGGGGCATATTGTTCACGCTGGTGATTTTATGACAGGACAGGCACAACTTGAGTTGGAAATTTTGGATGACGCGGTTGTTAACACCGACAATAGCAGCAGTGCGTGAAATGATCGATAGCGTTAATGAATTGCCATAAAAAGTTTTTAAGGTTGATACCTACTCCTAGAGGAAGAGTTTCGCGTTTATCATGCGTAAAAATACCTAAAAGTATTTGGATCAAAGTTTCATGAAAGTAAGTTGTAATAAAAAGCCGTGGTAGCCCAGCGGTTCGACCTGTGGCCTCTCAAGCAGAGGGGCGTGGGTTCAAACCCCGGGCTCGCACCTCTGAATTTTTCGGAATTTATGTGCGATATCGAATTTGATATTTATCACGAGCTATTCGGTGAGGAAACCTACACTCAGAGACGAAGTAATTCAACGTTGTGTGTGAAGTTCCCAATCCGCACTGGGCCCGCGTGGGAACTATAGCCCAAGCCCTCTCATACTGAGAGGAGGCCTGTGCCCTGCAGTGGGACGTATATAGGCTGATGATGAAGTTGTAATAGTTTTTTGACCGTCAAAGTGTTCAAACTTCACTCCCAACGAATTACTTAATTTGTAGTCTCTTAATCGTTGCCCCTATTGCATTTCTTTGGTAGGACAGTCAAACCAATTGATTTTTGATCCTCCGCGGAATGTTGTCACAAGGTCGTTGACCCTTAGTCGACCAATTTAATACAATGATGTTAAGTCTAAATAAATTTTATAGTGGATCAGGAATCAACTATTTCGATAGCACTTAGGGTGCAGTTGCTTAGAAACAAAAGAATCTCACATCTCCCTGCTAGAAACTGATCAAACCAGTTTCATTTAAATGCCAATTAAAATTGCTGGCATTAAATAGATAAGGTTTAAGCGCTTTGACCGTGCAACATCTACTCGCAATACAGTGAAAACTTCTCACTATATGTTGCGGCTACTATAGTTACGTATGCCCAATTTGTCTTAACAGTCAGTTAAACGCATATTATACATTACTCGATTAATATTTGTCAGAGGTTGATATTTAAGTTGTCCTGTAATATATGTGTGTAATACTAGGGTTCAGCTTCAGCGATATGACTATCTTAACTGTCCACGTACGCTTCACAGTTTACGAACACTTGATAACTTCGTGACCTGCCCAGTATCGTACTTTTTGTAAAATGTATGAATATCTGAGATACTAAGCGGTTATGGATTTCTAAAGGTCGTATACGATTCTTTGCACCTGCAAAGAAACCCTTTGTTTCTAAGTACCTACTTACCTAAGTAGGTACTTAGAAACGACTTGTCATTCGTATGATGAAAAATCTTGAGTTTATTTAAGTATTTAACTTGCCATGACATTTATGATGTTTTACCCTCAGAATTCAGTAACGGTTTCGGAAAGCTGCGTATAGTGGTAAGTCGTTGAATTAATTCTTATTGAGTCACAACGGCTTTGATCCACAAATGGGTTTATCTGGCTCAGTCAAGAGCAATAATTTATAGCATAGTAACTATTATAGTTCACGTTCACCAGCATAAAATATGCAACTAGCACTACAAATAACGAAGTAGAAAATCTAGTTTAATGAAGGAAACTTTGCTTTAACGAGTTTATAAAAACCACATTACCGATTATGCAGAAAATAACTGTAAACAATTGATAAAAACAAATCGTGTTACTCTTTTATTCCCAAGAATGACGAAACGTGTGTGGTAATTGTATTTTTGCACAGCAATTTTTTTAAGGACGACATGATATTGGCTAACTAAATCAAATCACTTAACAATCATTAAATTTCGATTAAAACTTTCAAGTTGCTATTGTAAGAAATGGCTAATGTGGGAGGCTCCATCGTTAACAAGAGTCCATTAAATGAATTACCTCAAGGCTTTTCGGCTAACCCAATAACATATCAATATTTTGCAATATGAGTAGAAGAGCTAATTGTCTAGTTACTCTAGTTCATACTTATTGCATTCACACAGAAAGAAATATAATATGACGAATTAATGAGATTCACGGCAAGATCTCCTTATTAAAATATTCGATATCTATTAGCTTTTCATCATAAAGTTATTATCCCTAAGATTCAGTAGCTGTAGTTGTAGGTGACTTCATAAACTAGTCAAGTGTATCGGAAAGCGTATAAATATGAAACAAAAATTTACTTATTGTTAGTATTCCTTAGCAATACCTACTAAGAAAACAAAAATAATTATGCTATCCCTAACAGCAGCTCTGAAAAATACTCCTAAAGTTCCACGCATAATCATTTGTACACTACATCGTGACGACACGCTTTTATAACTCTTTATAAACTTCACACAACTATTTGTCTTTATAAAAAAAACTGATTCTACAGAAAAGTAGTCAATTACCTGAAGTACTGGGCTGACGCCTGGCGGTAAGCTCCTGGGGACCCAAGCGAGGGTAGCGGGCACACCAGCTCGCAGCCGTGGGATTCCCAGGTAGATCCTGTCCCATCCGATCTCCAGGCCCGTGGGCACCGTGTTCTCAGGCTGAAACTTCTCCAGAAGCACCGGGTCGGGGGGAAAGTCGAACTGCATCACGTTCCATTGGTTCACCACCTCCAAGGTAGCGCTGGCTGAAGCCAGCCACGCGCTCAGCAGCAATATATGGAGACCCATAGCGATGTTCTGAAACAACATCATTGTTGTAATCCTAGAAGTATTGGCTAAATATAATTTTTTGAAATGGTTAATGACAACCACGGTCAACGTTTCTTGGTTCATTAACGTTGCCGTCTACCATAATAAAGAATTATTTTTATAAGTTGTATACGGTTTTAAATAAACCTCAGTGCTCATTGTTTAGGTTACCACAGGAATTTATATTCCTCTACATTGTGTATTCAAAAGGTAACACTCGTTGACAGCCAGATAGCACCCAGACGTGGAATAAATTATACCATGTGCAGATTGCAATTGACAAAGGTCGGACCATTGGCATTTAAGGTCAGGCGCAGATACGGTTCGTTTGCTGATATTAATCTCCAAATCGAAGTAGGCTTAGCGGATAACAAGGACTGACTTATGTCTAAGGGAGACACGCAATTTGATTGTTGAGCAAGTTTACAGCTGTCTATTGTTTAATTTTGCTATTGGAATACGTTTTTATGTTTTGTCATTAGCTGAATTAATTTTAAACAATAATGGATCAGATGCAGTGGGACAATCAGTTTTTACTGATATCTACGCTTTGCTGTTATTTTTATTACGTAAGTAAATAAGTACCTATGTATAAATAAATACGTTTTTCTACAATGGCAGTTTGTTAGAGAGGCTTTGTACAGCCACTTCCTTTATAAAAACCGGCCAAATCCGAGTCAAACATCTACACCTACTTACAACATTAGACGATATCAACCAGAAACATGCTGTCGTTTATTGGGAGTGCCTTATAAGTTTTTGGGGCTTGTTGCAATAAGTAAAATTATCTGCTTACTTTTAACTAAAAATATTAATGAGAGCAAAACCTAATGTGCCTAAAAGTGTATTTGAAAAAAAAAACAACCGAATTTATATCAGGTACATGCGTATCCTCTATTAAGATTGAAGAATGATCAAAATCGACACTTACATAAGCCTTATCGTGTAGGCCTACAAGAAAGTAATTAACGTTTTGAGTAACAGGTTTGAAACTCGATTGTCGACTCTCGTGTTGTTTAAAATAATCAATCACATCTGTGCCAAAAATTATAACTGGTATTATACAACCTACTATACCTAAACCAAATAGTTAAGTACTTATTCCGAGTTACGACACAAGCTGCCCATACAATTAGATATAAAAAAAAATACATTTTTTACATCCTCTCTCTTTATATTTTACTAAAAGTAACTCTTGTCCGTGACCTCTTCCAGCTTCAACCACTAAACCGGTTTTGACATTTTTGGTATGGAGATAGTTTGCATAGTGAGAAAGGATATAAGTGTAGGGTAAGGTAGGTATTGTTAAATTTTTGAAACATTTACATCTCTATAACCTTGTAAGTGTAACTATTAACCCTCGAAGAAAACACGCGGTATAGGTTATCTTATCCCATAAAGTGAATCAGATTGCATCCAAAAGAAAAAATAATAATATATCCTTGTTATTGGCAAGCATAGCAGCGGAGCATAGGTATACATGTTGCTATGCAGAGTGAAACTTGGGTGGAACTGTGTCTCAATTTAGTAGTCAATAGCCGCTCAGCAGGACAGCTTGCGCTTGACCGATTCTTTTGTGTTGTGCTCGTACTCACTAGTTACTTAATAAATGGTACCATTTTCCTAATACATCCTTATATTATTATATTTGACTTGAGAACTCGAGCAAGGAGAGAGATGTTGAAATATTTCGATATTTTTATGTTAGGCTCTTGAATAGTGATGATTTTGGTAATATGTACCTACCTACTTAAATAATAAGTAACTTGTATTTCTTATTTCTTGTGTCAGAACGAACTTAGTTTCAGTTTTGGCCGCTACCCACTCGTTCCCAACTCTGAGCACGTAACCGAAACTGATTCGAAAGATAGATTCTGTGCTGCGATCCCACATGTTGTGCGATTTTATCTTTAAGTTACGAACGACAAAATGCATTCAGTTGCATTCGAGACATACATTTTGTATTTGGTTACATAGCGAGGTTTGTTTCGGTTGTTTTGTTTTTTCAGCCAATATGAATAAAAAAAAGACCAATGATGGGTGTGGCCAAAATTCGGGTTGATTTCGATTTCAGTTTTTAAGTCGAATGTTACAAAAAGCGAAAACTTATCGAAAATTTATAGAAAGAAAGGCAGTCAAAGCAATTTTCGTACATTTACTTAACAATACAGTACTAGCTAGATAAAGCCTGCAAAACCAATCACAGCTGCAATTTGCAAGGCCAACCAGCCACCCGCCTGTCCAAGGAAGTTTAACACAACCGAATATTTCAATTGCAAAAACGTTATGAATAAATTAAATTCCTGAGGCTAAAAAGCGTAGAAATAATTTAATCCTACCTACCTATATCTTTTTTCTAATATTTTTTAAACGCAGGCTTCTGAAATACGACTCTGAAATTGTGGATGTAGGTAGGTACACATTATATTATTTTACATTTAAGTAAGTTTTTTTTTATTAGTGGTAAATATGTAATGAGAGGCACTTTGTTTGCCATTAAAAAGATGTCATATTTGTTTATTTAATTACTATAATTTTCGTAAGTCATAATTTTTCTGCAGCAGATGCAGAACATATTTTATGTTGTCGAAATAGGTACGTAGACCAGGTGAGAATATATTAGATTGGTGTTTTAATTTTTCTTAAAAAAATTGTATTTATTCTCTTTTTTATTAGAACTATGACTAACGATCATAATGGCATCCATTATAGGTATTATGACAATCAATATACTGTATGTCAAACAATGACACCCGACAGATAAAGTATAACTACTTAACTCTAATAGCTATTGTAGCATTTTTGTAGCATAGTGCTTTGACTTGGGTTTGAGTTCTAGGCAGTAGCGTAGCTAGGGGGGGGCGGCGGGGGCGGTCCGCCCCGGGTGTCACCCTCTCAGGGGTGTCACCCTCTCAGGGGTGTCACCCTCTCAGGGGTGACACCCGGCTGTGAACTTTAGTAGTCAATGAAAAATTATAAAAGGTAAAATTTTTTTTTTATTTTAACCGTTTCTATCGAATTCTAGGGGGGGGGGTGCCACCTACAATATCCGCCCCGGGTGTCACCCATGCTAGCTACGCCACTGGTTCTAGGCCATCGGAAACAAACAGCAATTAGGCTTCTTCACCTAAGTACTTCTAAGCAAAGTATCGCGTCGCGTGCTTTTAAATTTTACTTCTTGCGATGCGATCGATTCGTATACGATTATAAATAATTTGCACGCCCAATGCAAGATACGTTTGGCATCCGCCAATTAAGATATCATAGCACAGGAATAATAAAAAAATGTCGGTCTATTTTTTTTTATAGACTTCAATTAAGTACGCTTTAAATACGATGGACTGTGTCGATAACTTCAACATCGAAATTTCGTAATGATAACAGCTGTTTTAAATCGTTAAAACTCATGAATACTCAATTATACACAATGTGCGAAAGATGTAATCACTAGCGTTTGCTATTATTTTCAAATACGAGTAGCAACGTGATTTAGATTTCGAATAATTAATTACATACATACATACATCACGCCTGTATTCCCAAGAGGGGTAGGCAGAGCACATGAATTCAAAAATTCAGTGCCACGTCTAGCAATTTCAGGGTATCCAGATGGTTAAACGTGATATTGCAGTGACAGGTTGCTAGCCCATCGCCCACAATACACTAACCCTTTCCCAAAGTCGACTCTTACGACACCCACGGGAAGAAAGGGGGAGGTGCTATTCTAACCCGGCACCACACAGGCTAATTATGAATTATTTAAATAAATTACATTCCTAGAAATTTTGTACATGAAAGTACCGTTAGATTAACTCTTAATGAAAAATACAGATAGTCGATTTAAGACGTTAGATATCCTTATTTTTCATTACAAACACTTTTAATTAAATTAGCTTTAAGTTTT
Organism: Adoxophyes honmai; assembly: GCA_005406045.1. NCBI lineage: Eukaryota > Metazoa > Arthropoda > Insecta > Lepidoptera > Tortricidae > Adoxophyes > Adoxophyes honmai. The sequence goes on along the minus strand of BHDV01069747.1, from coordinate 15,278 downwards.
TATCATGGGAAGTAAGACATGTACCTACCTATAGTTTTATTTTTAAATAAGTAATAAATGGGTAATCTGTTCTAATCGAATTAATATGCATAATGCTAGAAACGAAAAATACCGGACACCTATAATGACGACATACAACTACTCGGGGCTTATTAGTAAGTTTTCTTGGAATGGAATGTCACGATTCTCACGTTTATCTTAAATTAGCTTTTGTGAATGATCGCGTACCTCCTATTGTAGTTATCTACCACCTATCTTCTTGAATCATAGGTACCATTCATACGTTTAATTACCGATCGTATAATAAAACTGTTACCTATTCGGGTTCTATCATTTCCCACACATAGACATGTAACTTTGTGGGTCACATGCTACGTGGTTATATAATTTCTAATAGTTAAATCAAAATTGCGACATATAAAAGGCCGTAAAGGAAGCTGTAATCGCAAAACGCGTATGGCAATTACTCGAACACGATTGCTTGTGTACCTACATCCTGAATCCTGAACACAAATCTAACTTTTAAAAACGTAATTTTATGTAATAAAAAATATCCCAGTATGGTATTGGGTTCAGAATTACACCTCTACATTTCATTCTAGGATGTTATAAGAGGCGACTAAGGAAAATAGGTAAAGGTATATTTTAAGCGATAACCTAACTTAACACGATTTTACCTGTTTTAATGCTTAGTAAGGTACCTGGGTCGAATATGGCCACGTTAAGGTTTGACACTAAATATAAAGCACTTGTATAATACTGGAAGTGACAAATCCCTATTTATTCGATAATGTGTTTATTTAGGTAATATATGGCAGGCACAAAAATATCTAGAATATAATAGGTCAGGGTTGGGAATTCATTTTTTGAAAGTTGGGAAAATGGCCATATTTCCGACAGTGTATGTGAATATGGCCAGGCGATGGGCCATATTAACCGTATGAATTGATCATAGAAGTAATTTCTATACGTAAGGGGTAAGTCCTTTGTACACATACATAACCCCACGCTTGTATTTCTAAACGGGTTAGACAGATCACAGAAAACTTTACATAGACTAATCTATGACTATTAAGACCTTTTGGGGCCACATTCAAGTTTGGGCGTAAGGCTGGATATAAATGGTACAATACTAACAGGTTGCTACCCCATCGACTACAATACAGCTTAACCCATTTCCTCAGTAACCTCTTGTGATATTCACAGACGAAATGGAGAGGTGTAATTCTAAACCTCAGACCACACGTGACTTAGTGCGATACATTAAATTAATTAATTACATAAAATGGACAAAAAGAACAAAAAAATATTTTTTTAACTAGTAATGACTAACCTAGTTCCTCAGGTCTATTTTGATATGTATTGTGCAGTTATATAATATTCTGTAAGGAGAAAGAAAGAAATAAAATTGAGAAAGACTGAAAACAAATATCTATACGATGAATATGGCCAGCTGCTGCGGAAACTCAAAAACCAATAAGATTAATATGGCCACATAGTGGCCATATTTGCAGTTGTACTCATATTTTACTTAAAAGTTAAAAAACAAAATTATACAAAAGTAAGCTTGAAAAAAAACATACTCGTATAATTTGCGATTAGTAATGACAAAAATAGACTACATAGTTTTAGCTAAAAGTCAACAGAAACCAAAAAAACATTAAAACTTATGTGTGAATATTTGCATCCGTGACACGTGGTTTCTATCAACTGCCATTGCAGAAACATCGTTGCCGCAGGGAAGATGGTGGCGACACCTGAGCATTACTTACACTTAGACGTAACAGTGCATATAAACAAAGTTGTAGATCTCGCTATAGTTATGGCTGTGTAGGGGTATGGCCATATTTTTCGGCTGACCATATTCGACCCAGGTACCTTACATAAAAAATATGACAGAAGGGATTGTTCAATAACTTTGGTTCAATATTTTGGAATTTAAGAAGCCCTATATTTTTTAATTAAGTAGATATATATTTGTAGCTTCTATAACTACTTGTACTTATGCACCTACTCCAGTGAATAATCTCCTGGGGGGTCTGTTATTGTCTTGTTATTACAGCTTGTATGTTATTCGGCCTCCATCCATTAAAATATCAGAAGCATTAAATACGTACATAATTTCCGCGTGTCTTGCCTTTCGCTTATTGAATTTAAAAAATGCGCACCTATGTTAATTATGGTCAGATATCGTAAGTTCCATATGCCAAATGAGGAAAAACTTGAAGTGATGTCGATTTTCCCTCGGTTATATGTCGTTTTGATCTATCCGGTGGTGAACCTATACCTCGTTAGTTATCGCTAGTTAACAAACACATCGTGGGATCGTAATTATAATCACAATCAAACTGCATAGAAATGTCACTCTGAATTCCAACATAACGCGGTCCTAAAACTGGGTTGCCTTTCATCACAACATATTGTAGTGTGGATATTTACATAATATCAACTGGTGGAATCGCACGCAACTCGCAAGGTCGTAATGAGAGAAACTGGTCGCTGAATCTTGGGGGACCTTTATGCAATGTGCGTACGAGCGGACGCGGAATAAGTACGAAGTGGCATCGTAATTGACAAATGAAATGTGTAGCAGAAAGTACTAAGTTAACAGCAACGTTTAAACCAGACGAGAACGAAATATAATCTAACCAACTTATGAAGTTGAAATCTCCTGACAATTTAGTTTTAAACTTTTTTAACATTAATAGACAGGAAAGTAATATCTTTCAAATGGAAATCGCATCGAAATCGGTACGTATACATACGTTCGAAAGCTACAATACCATAGACAAATACAGATAGATAGATAGAGAGAGAGAGAGAGAGAGAGAGAGAGAGAGAGAGAGGATTTACTGGCCCTAATCCTAACAAAGGTTACGGACGAACGATAAATTCACCGGATAGATTAATATAAGTTGTAAAACTTTTACTATGCCCTGTTGTCCCCAAGTCCTAGTGCCAAAGAAGTTATCATCACAAAGGCAGCGTGAGTAAACATGATTTATTCCTAAGTTTTAATGACCCAGATCATGATGGCTTTTTATAATGTAAAGTTTTTGGACAAAAATCCTACAATAATACATACATCGCCTATTCTTAATGGTTTCAAGAATAATTTCCGTGAAAACTCTATCAATCATCCTTTATTTATCATCTACGCGTCTTCGCGCCACCGTTTAAAAGCTTGCCAAGTTAAATGCCGGGGACTGTACGTTACGTAATACATAAGTAGAGCCTTATTTTATAACAGAAATGCGTGAGACACAACATGTTACCATGACCGTAAACTTCGTAGCCTACGCCGTGGTCTACGCATGCTTCAAATTAAAGTTAGTCACAAGGAGTGACATTGTCTAATTCATTATAATTAAGGCAGAGGACACATTTAAGAACAAGCTTAATGGCGCGTGTAACACAATGGACAGGTTAAGCGCCTATAATGCAATCCATCATAATTTGTGCCATATACTTGTAAGTACATTACAATTCATCATATTTGACATACCGCATTTGTTTACGAGCTCGTTAATGTCGTAACATATTATTACACTTTATGTTATATTGTTTTTGCACCATTTAAATTACGATGTAAAGTAATGGCCGCGCAGTTTAATTGACATATTTACCTTATGATTTATATTTAGAATTTTTGTCGTGTTGCCTCATTATTAATGTTTTAAACAGTTTAATTCCCGGCAACTTAAATTGGAAGATTTATTTTGTAGCAGGGGCAAGTTCACCCATCGCTTTTACTCGGAAAAAGTGTTGCGCAAACTTACCACCACTACAATAAATTATTTCATCTAACTTGACGAGGACTGTACTCATAACCAGAATTTACATTCAAATAGGTAGACGAAATTTTGTAAGTCCTGAACTAATGTTTCACGATTCTTTTATCACTCTTTCTCACGTCGTGCATGCTCCTGTATCATCATTTATTTTGTAGTTACTTTTGATACCAATCATTATTTTTCATTATTTATCTTATGCGCGTAAAATACACCGCCTTTAAAACAAGAAGTACTTAATTTGAAAAACACTCACTTCTGTGCCTACCTACTCAATTCATAATTAATTTTGGGATAGTCGGATAGAAGTAAACGCAATTTGATTCTCTAACAAAAGGTGTTCGTGCGTCAAAGTGTGAAATAGTCATGCTTCACAAGACAATGCGGCCTCAGTCATAAAATTAGGTATCCTTTCAAGATTTATGACTGCAGTGTGCAAGTGTAGTTATGTGGGAAAATGCGTCAAGGTACTACGATCCATACAAAATCATACGTTACGGGTGTAAATTAAATCCAGCACTCTAATAACAGTCCTAAAAATGTACCTGCCTTTATTTTTTCTTGCACAGTCATGATATTAGTATCTACCTAAGCATCTACATACTTACATCTTAGTGGTTACATTTTGTGCATAATATTTTTCCTCCATTTCGCTCCCATCATCAGTAGGTATTTGCCGATAAATAAAACCTAGGGTTTTGCGAGACTACAGAGCACAGTGTGATAAAAACCCTCATTTTGTTTCATGCCTATGTTTTTCAAAATTACTATAGTTCTCATCATTACAAACGTTAGACTGAAACTCCCACGTCGATACGGCTTCTACTTTTTTTGGAAATTGATGTCAAAGTTTGCTTATACCCAGGTCATGAAATGTGAAAATATATTTTTTGCTACGAAACTGTACTTTCTATTAAAGTTTCGATTATAACCCTCAAATGTGCGTATAACGTTCTACTTTTGTGTAAGTATTCACAAGTCTGCCGTTAATAGTTATCGAGATTTTAATATGTTTCTATGTTATCGAAATTATTTTTTATTTTCCGTTTAACGCCGTATTAGCAAAATATATTTATACATAAGAAAGTTTGTACATACCTTTATGTACGGTATTTTTTTCACGTGCTAATTCCGCGTTATTTACAAGTTATTAACAAAATAACTTTTTCATCAGGGTTGTCACTTCATATATCCGGACACCTGTTATATTAATATCCGGGTAAAGTTATATATTTACATGAAACCGCGATCGTCATCGTTCTTCAAAACTAGAATTTTCACTGGGTTGTGCAAAAAAAAATCACTTTGAAATTAACTTGTTACAATTTAACATCATTTTTGCCATTTATTATGACGAATATAAAGTTGTAAACTTGAAAAAGCCTAAATTTTTTACTTTTAATTCCAACTAAAAATTAAAATTCACTTCTATGTATTTTAGTAGCCTAATGTTAATGTTTTTGCATTGTCTAATGTCATAGACTTTTTGTCTTAGTCATTTGTATGGGATTACGTGAGGGAGAGAGAGAGAGAGCACTATATTAACTTGTTTACGTGAATGAAGTATAGTTATTAATTATTAATGTATTACTTTTCTATGTAAAACTACCCAGCTTATCTTTAGCGAGTAACCTTGTTGCATAAGGTTATCAACTTAAAAAGATCTAATATTATTTAATGATCATAAATTCAAACTTAAAGATGGAACCTTATTTAATACTTTGTACCTAAATGTAAGTCTTGCTAATAGAACATTGTGTTCCTTTATTTTTCTCATGATTGATTATGAATTATTGAAATTTTAGTATGGCAAAAAACCGTGAAGGAAGTTCATTGAACACAAAAACAAGTTTCTCAAAAAAAATTAAGAAACCCTATTTCGCGAGACTACGAAATGTTACTGACGTGTTGGCGGGAAATTCAAAAACTTTACTAATAAACATAATGCCTTTACTATGAAAATATTATGACCGAAAGTGACAACCCTTACCTCAAAAAATCCGGATGGAAGTTGCATACTCCGTAACTCGTGAATAACGCGGAATTAGCACGTGAAAAAAATACTGTACATAAAGGTATGTATAAACTTTCTTATGTATAAATATCTTTTGCTAATACGGCGTTAAACGGAAAATAAAAAATAATTTCGATAACATAGAAACATATTAAAATCTCGATAACTATTAACGGCAAACTTGTGAATACTTACACAAAAGTAGAGCGTTATACGCGCATTTGAGGGTTATAATCGAAACTTTAATAGAAAGTACAGTTTCGGAGCAAAAAATATATTTTCACATTTCGTGACCTGGGTATAAGCAAACTTTGACATCAATTTCCAAAAAAAGTAGAAGTCGTATCGACGTGGGAGTTTCAGTCTAACGTTTGTAATGATGAGAACTATAGTAATTTTGAAAAACATGGGCATGAAACAAAATGAGGGTTTTTATCACACTGTGCAGAGTATAGGATATTATGAACCAGTGAGATACACCCTTGGCTTCATCTGATCTAAAAAACACTCTGGATTCCATTAAGATGTTATAGCGTCGATGTTGGTTCTCATAATTTTACAAAATTCGTTTGTATTCCTTTTGAATTGAACCGATATCAATATTGCTTTCATTTCAATAAATATGCATTAGATTAACAATATTTCCAAACTCACTATTTGTATTCATTGACCGACAAATAATAATATAAGTACTGTATAAATATCCTGTCATTACCTAAAGCATAGAGCGTAAATAACACGTAGCCTAACGTAACTGATATTAAAGATCATAAGTATCTTAATTGTTTTCATGCGTAGATGTGATCGAGGTACTAACTCGCGCCCTAGTTTCCTTTAACGACCCATTCACAGGTAAATAATTATTTGCAATCATTTCCCCTCTAATTCAATAAACGTCATACAGACAATATCGTGGAAATCGCCGTAATATGTAGTAAGAGCTAAGTTTTGGAACAAAGCGAGAACAATAGGCGATTCTGTCCATGAGAACCCTTGACGGAGAAGTAATTAAGTAATAGATTTACCTTTAATTAACACCTGTGTGCTTAACCAACAGATTGTAACATGCACCTACCTATATGGAACTCTGAACTCTTGCAAAAGACAAGCCGCAATCAAGAAGTCCGTAACTAGAAGCATCTTAATTTCAAAACAATCGAGATAAAAACCATATTATTGTGATTATGATTTTACGTTTATGATAAGCCTCTTTAGTGTAATAAGCTAATTAACACTGCCATGTCTACGACAAGACACTTAACTTTGATTGATAAGCCGTCCACCACATATTCGTATTGACTTTAACTTGATCTAGGCTAACAGTTGAAATATTAGGATAGGTCGTGATTTTTTTAAGATTATATTTATAATGCGTGAGTTTTAAGGAATCTTGGTCTGATAGGTATATTGGTACTTTTTTTGTGCTCTGATAGCTATGAGGTTGCTGCCTTGTTGATGAATATGAAAACAAAGAAAATCGTAAGTTTGATTTAGAAGTTTTGTTTTTCTACATTTTCATTTAGAAGCAAAACAAACGGAAGAAAATATCTGCTTAATTGGCAAATAAATCTTAGATTTTCAAGTTTTTTTAGGAATGTACCTACAATATAATTTACTTACTGGGTAAATCTTCCGAAAATAACTAAGCACTTTCCAAAATACTACTGATTGCTCGCATCATTAGACAGCAATTTTCGACTGATAGGTGTACTCGTATATAGCCGTGATAGCCCAGCGGTTCGAACTGTGGCCTCTCAAGCCGAGGGTCGTGGGTTCAAACCCCGGGCTCGCACCTCTGAATTTTTCGGAATTTATGTGCGATATCAAATTTGATATTTATCACGAGCTATTCGGTGAAGGAAAACATCGTGAGGAAACCTACACACAGCGACGAAGTAATTCAACGTTGTGTGTGAAGTTCCCAATCCGCACTGGGCCCGCGTGGGAACTATCGCCCAAGCCCTCTCATACTGAGAGGAGACCTGTGCCCTGCAGTGGGACGTATATAGGCTGATGATGATGATGAGGTGTACTCGAGTTTTTTCGCCACTAACCCCCAAGTGCCGCATAGTCTTAAATTGAGTTTCCATAGGTTCAAATCGAGATTAAAAGCTATAAATCAGATTCTCTTATTCATGTGAGTATCTATCAGATACGCAGGTGTCAACTATTGCGTAGTATTGATATATGTTGTTTACGATATTACGATTGGTAACAAGATAAATTAAGTAGGTATCTTAGCCAAGATTCAATTTACGGTGGGGTCTTGCTTGCGAGGCTTGACATATATCACGAATGTATTTCCGAATAGGGTAAGCAGAGCACACTAAACGCAACATATACCTACCACTTCGTACCCAGCTTTAGTATAATTATTCCTTTACGTATCAAATTAGATAAAAGAGGTTTTTTTTTTTATAACAAATTTTTCATCTACGGACTCGTGGTCCGTACCTTGATGATGTTTGGATATTTTTATTTTTACTTTAGCTTAACTGTGCGCTCCGCGTAAAGACACAGATAAAAGAGGTTAAATTAGTACGAGGTTGCTAGCCTATTGATGAAAACATACATCGACCAAAAAAAGTAGAAACTGACAAAAATAGTACATTTTTAGCATAAGTAGGTACAAAGTAGATGACATACAGTCCATGACATTAAACATGGGAAGACTTTAAGGAGTGAAGGCAAGTTCGTGCATTTCTTTTTCATGGAAAAACCTGGCACTGTTAGATTTTAGGGACTGTACTTAAGAAACTAACGCCTAAGAACTGACACTCGTGAAGAGAAGGCCGCCCATCTTAATTTATTTTATTTTTGGTCCGACTGATGTAGTGAGCAGCAAACACTTTAATGCTTTCGGCGCAATTAATCCTTATCAAGTTCGGGTTTTACTTCAGTTTCACTAATAATGATTAAGTACTAGAATTGAAACAAGATAAAATATAGGTAGGTACCTATTTAGCTTAATCTGAGGCGAAATCAGCAGTATATAATTACTTGTATACTCGTATGTCGTTGTCTCGTTAGTTACGTTGCTTAGGCCTATGTAAGCAAGTATAGTTAGAGTCGCATTTCCTAAGTTTTTGCTGGCACCTCGTACAATGGATCCAACGTTCCGATGCTTTGGTATGGAGACAACTTCCTCTCCAGCACACGGGTATTGTTACCACATATGTATTAGTAAACTCGCAGCTGGCGAATTATCAGACAATGAACTATTGTTTACGTCGCACGACGAGTATTAACTTAATTAACAACATTTTACATGTTTACTAACAATGATCCTGGTTAGACGTTCTATGATATAACTAGCTGTTGCCCGGAATTCTGACTGCGTAGAGTTGTTTTGTCGCAATACCACGGGATATATCTACTTTTCTGGGATAAACACTGGGACCACACGAAATACTGCACGTTTTATGGCTACTTTTGGCATAGTTTTAGATAAAAACATTGATGAAAAAGGTATAATAGACAGGTTTCTAGCTTACGTATTTATACGTTAACCTATTTCCTTAGATGCCTCTTACGACATTAAAGGAAGAAATTGAAAGGCGTTATCCTAAAAGACCGACACTACATGAAGTTTTTTAAGTAGAAAATTTTGTGCTTACGTTTACGGGCTTTTTAATACAATTTTTATCAGTTAACCGCGCTATACTTGAATAGTTTATCTCGACTCTAAGTTTAATCCATGGGTTTTGTAGCGGATAGGTAATTAGGTCCAATTTATTTTTAGAAATAGTAAAAAAAAATACAAAATCTGTAAAGGATAAAAACTCAATTTTAAACGTAGTTAAAACTACCGTGAGACTCACACACAGTGAAATATAACGGATACCTTCACGTCTTTATAATCGAGATTAGCTAGACTTGTTTCGAACCAATATGGGATCCATCACTGGGAGCAACGTGCCATCACGCGTATGCGCACGTAAGCGCGTGTGTGAGTAAAACTTAAGTGCGTCCGCTTTATTTCACTAAGCACGCAATTTGTTTAAATAAAGATATTTAATGTTTTATTGATAAGTAGGTACTTACATACTTTTATGCATTCAATGGAAGTATATCTACCGCAGATTATTTTCTGTAGTAATAAAATGCATTTGCTGTCTCTACAAACAAGAGCGTCAGGAGATTACAAGTAAGGAAGTTAAGGAAAGCGCTTCTAATACTTAATTTAAACTTTACATTTTAACGTCTCTTTTACATTGCATTGAATCGAAATCTAATCGATTTTTTTTAGAGATAGAGCGCCATCAAATTTATTTGGTTCAGAGAGAAACATAAACTTCACTGGATGGGTCTACGTTTCATAATAAACGAATAACAGTGAGACCCCGCGTATAAAATTCCATCTAAAGGAGCTCATATTTAGTAGTAACGCCTGTTGTTAAGAAGATTTTCAGTGCGTAAATTAATACTTTCAGGTAAATCGAATTTAGACGTATCATTACAAAATGACTACATAATTTTTAGAGGCTGTTCCTAAATTAATATAATTTAAACTTTCGAGATTCTCACACATATTTATCACTTAAAGATTACTCCAACGACGTTTACTTGTGATCACTGTCGCAGTAACGCAGCCGAAACGTCTAGGTAAGGTAATCAGAATCATGTTAAAAGATAACGTGATTAGGTTTCACAAAGTGATCAATATAACATGTATCTAATGGTGTCACTGCCTTTTATTGGTATCCAAAATAATAATAAAAAACATTAAACTTGACATAATTGTTAAAACTCCAATGACCTTATAAGCGAAATTTGCGACACATGTACTTACATTAAAGCCGATACAATAAAATAACAAGCCTGTTTCTTTTCAAGGATGCCAATATCTTAAACACTTTATTGATAACAGATTTAGTTTGCCAAACGCACGCAAAAAATACTCCGCGACATAAAATGACTCAACACTACAGTTGTAACTAATGAAACGAGTAACAAACTCTTAAGTACCTGATAACGGTGAGGTGACATGCGCCGGCAACGGATTGATACTTGCCGCGTGAGCGAGCGCGGACGGGCGTACAACGACGGTTGCTGCCTCTACTGGAGGAGCAAGCACTCGGCGCGATACAGAATACTCGCCCCTCTACAACCTTAAAAGTAAAAGTGGTCGATCCCGGAGGCGTGTCTGCACCAACAACAGCCGTGACTCGATTATTACGTTAAACGGAGCCGTATTATCACTGTGCGTGGACTCGATAGATACCAAACTCACGAGTTCTTTTCATTAGTCCGGAACAGTCCGTGTCTCAAGGTTGATAGGTTGCGAATTTGACAGCCGAGGGTACTTGCACATTCATTTCATTAGAATAATGCAAGATCAGATGTATATTGTGTGAGGTCGCGGTTATAATTAGCACTGCTACAATTACGGGTTTGGTCACATCGTATCTTGAGAATGCTGTCGAATAGGGTGTAGGTGTTTTGAGAAACTGGCAACTTGATGACTGGGCGCCAGAAAGGAACATGTTCACATGAGACGTCGGAGTATTGTCTACACTCGCCATAGGGATCTTAGAAACAAAACTGTTATGGTTTTCAATACAACTTGTTTATGTGTAAGATACGCTTTGTCAATTTAGGTCACAGCTTCATAAGTACCTAGCTGTTTTTGCTAAATGGCACCTGGCTGATACTTACCTTCAGCAAAATAGCTTTAGTTTAGTACAGATACTTGGCAGTTTAAAACAAATTGTAATAGGAAGTCAAGTCAACATTACATAGTTATTTGGGCTAGGACCAAAATGTTGCACCTGCGTTATAGTGTGTTAAAGCTCCGAACGCACTGGCAGTGGCGGTATCAGTTGTAATCGGTATAATATGAATGAGGACGAACAGCCCCGAGATACTTCATACGTCTTCTTTCGAATAATTTGTCTTCCATTTTTCTATAACTTCACGCTGAAATAAAGCTTCTGAAGGTATCTTTCACTCCCAAAACGAGAGCTTATTAAAATCGACAGGGCTATAGAGATATAATACTAGCCGTAAGACGTCATGTGTTAAACAAACGCCTCTCCCCTGAGGATGTCGCAATTAACAATCAGCCCCCACCTGCATCAACTGATACGACGAAGTTACGACGAGGTTATCTGTCCACCTAGTCCTATTGGACGGCCGGCTAAAACTATTATACTACCTACTCAAAGTTACTTAGTTAAAAAGTCTTATACTTAAATCTTCTTATTATTACTGCCAGTCGAGGATAAAGCCATAAAGACCAAAAGAAAAATCTGAAAATTTAAACGACGTCAAAACTAGCCATCAGTATTTTTGCACAATTTTTCGGTCAGTATTTTCAAACTCGTAATTTTCTGTCAGTTCGGTCTGTGTATTTATGAAAATAATGTTTGGCAACTGTGTTTCTTTTTAAAAATAAAGGAATTTTTCCTTTCAGTAAAATGAGCTAAATAAAGGATTTAGAATAGTTCCCCCTCAGGGCCCATAACATATTTCCACCCTGTATACATTTAAAAATACACTTTAAATGATTTGCCCATCTTTGAAACAAAGTAACAAAACGGACTTATAAAACAGTTATCAATTACTACACTACTCGGTAGTACCATTTAGTTACGCTCTGAAATAACATGAATATTAATTCACCTTTTATAGACGTACGCACTTCGTAATGAGCTAATAATTTACCTTCGATATTAAAATGAACGATTTGTAGAATTTAATGATTGGATAATTGACGCTAGTTCTTCATAGTTACATTTTCTGGGATCAGTAATAAAAATGTCTAATTATTTTTTAAAAAGGTATCGCTAAGTCTGTACCTACAATACAATTCAATGTACTTATACTTATACTTTTACATGCTGCTTTACGTTATAAGAACTTTACCCAAAGTATAGGTACCGTAGAAATCTGCAACATTGCCTATATGATGCAACTTTGCCTGATTTGAAAAACTGCTATTATTTACCAAACGGCTATGTCTAATCATAAAAATTGGGTAAACGGTATTTCTCCTTTTACCCAATCATAAAAATACATAGCCGTTTGGTAAATAATAGCAGTTTTTCAAATCAGGCAAAGTTGCATCATATAGGCAATGTTGCAGATTTCTACGGTAACTAAAATATAATTAATGAATCAAAACAGAACTAATTTGTGACTAAACCGTCGGTGTTCAATTTCAGTTGGCTCTTCACCCGTGTTCGGTTTATTATTTTTATCAGGTAGAACTATGAAACTATCATAGGTACATTCTTTGCAAACTTCACAAAATTCTTAAAAGATATAACATTTTTAGCCATGTTAAGTGCACATATTTTATTTCTGCATTCTAATATTACATTTATCGTATCGTGTAATTAATCGAGCAGTGGAACGGCAGAAATGCCGATGTCTCCATTTCATAAAGGTAATGTTTACGACAAATTTATAAAATTTGCTAATGGTATTTGATTTAACGTAGAAACTAGCACTTAAACCATGCAAACGATGTGTTTTAATTTAAATGCCTGGAGTGTTTCTTTAACTGAGTAGAATTGTGGAACTGAGTTTAACTGACAGATGAAATTATTTAGTCTTGGGGTGACTCCTTCTTTGCTTGCGAGTAAAACAACTTTTCATACAAAAAGCCGCTAAGACTAAAAGGAATAAGTTATTATTCCTGGAATAAATTATGTTATCGTTAAGTTGAGTCGACCCAAAAAAAAATACCCAGTCAAAGGCGTATCGGATCGTTCTTACCATGTTCTTACCTAATAATAACCTTTACCAATTATGTTTTACCACAGACACAGGCCTTACTTAATTAAGGCTACGTTCTTGATACTAAACTACAATAGGTACAGGTACTACCGATTTGTGCAATACCTGGTTCTCAGTAACCTAGTAATTTACCCAGTTCTGGCCAATCGATCAGATGCCATTCCCAGGCTGCACACAATCAGATCTTTTTGTCCTCGATCACAATAATAGTAGTGTGAGAGCAGGAAATACGAACCCAGCCCGTATGTCGGAAGAGTGCATGCTTCTACTAAAACAATCAGACCGAAACGGAATTTAGATCCTTTATTTCGTACTCATTTATTTAGTTATCTGATAGCTTGCTATGGTAATGTTACCAGGTTATCATGTTTCATTAGTTGCAAAACAGTTTCCTTCAGCTCGGATAGCAGGTGTGATTGCATTTTGTTTTGCAGCTAAATATAATTCTCATAACGCCTCAAATTGGTTTCCATCCTGAAACTATGGAACTATGGTATTGAATGGTATTGAATCAGAATATTGGCTGATTTTATAACACCTCTCCATTTCTTCCGTGGGTGTAGTAAGAGGCGAGGCAATAGACAGTTTATGGATGCTTTAGGCGACAGGCTAACAACTTGTCACTATGTTTAAACCTATAATAAGGCTTAAAATGGTTACGAAACTTTAAATACCTAGTCATGATTTTGGCTTTGTATTTATCGATATGTGTTCTCTCACTGCCCCATTTGGAAACAGGTGTGATGTTCATGTACCTACCCATGTATAATGTACATAATAAAATATTTTGAAAGGTCAAACCGCGAACATATCAAATTGTTAAAAAATTTAGAATGTCATCGAAACTTGCGTCGCCAAATCCTGCCAAAAGTTGTTCCTCGAAAAGCCGTGACACTAACAATCAAACCGCAATTAGTAGAATTTTAAAAGATTGCTTACTCAGATTTTTGTGAAGAACGCTTTGGAAAATGATTATTATTTAATTCGAATACTGTAACTAAACTTACTTGACACAATCAAAATGCGAGTGTTTATTATTTTAACGGTTGTATGGAGTACCCTGGCCCACCCTCAAGACTTGGCTTGGTACGGAGGCCCATGGCATCTGGGGTGCGAGCATGGAATCCAGCTGTTGTCCGGCAGTCAATACATCAAAGACAATGCAATCGCCATAAAAGCTGTATCCTTCCATGACGAAATCTACGTGATCACTCCCAGGTACGTGTTCTAGTTAGACCAGTCATTTGTTACCTTTAATATATCAATGCATTGGCATAACTCCAATCATTTATCAATGAATTATAACAGATTAAAACGTCACGTTGCGAAAGTTTTGCTTATTTGGGAGACTTTGCAAGAACATAATGTTTGCTAGATCCATAACTGACATAAATATTTCGGTTTTTTTTTAACCCTTCATTTAGGTATATGGCTTAGAGATATACAACAAATCTTTAATTTCTAGCTCAATAATTGATTGCTCCACTTAGCTGTCAATTCAAGCTTTTTTAGCCGTGACGCAATTGTCTTAAATAATATTTATGGTTACACAAATTTAGATTGGAAATTAATCACTAGTTTTTACGAGTGGTCTAAATAACGACGTATGCCTAATCTAGATGACCTCCATAATGCACTTAGGAAGTAGGCAGTTGGCAACCTATATAGAAGTAACCAAAACAAAAAATAAAAATAATTTTAAACAAAAAAAAACCGACTTCAATTTAGCT
>BHDV01069746.1:0-29296 GCA_005406045.1 Adoxophyes honmai | reverse complement strand
TATTTAAATTTGAAATCCTAATTCTGCCACCGGACACCCTTTACTTAGAACTACAATAATATTATTCGCTTTAAATCGCCGTATCATCATTGACCTCGAAATAAACAATAGTCAATAAATTAATTAAGTAAATAGTATCATATTACGAAATAATACTAACATGACATAATGTACTACGAAAACACGGCTGAGTCACCCAATGGTCGCACGCGCAGAAAAATGTAACGATCTCATAACTTCGCTTACTGAATCAGCGTGACAATTTCATTTCTCAGGATTACTGTTTTGCTTGGAGTTTTTAGAATATAAAATAAATCAGTAGTACTGATACTGAAAGGAAAAGGGGACGAAATTGTAATACGAAGAAGTTTACATGTATCATCGACAATATTTTATCTGGTAGTGGAATTCTGGTTGCAAGCATCGTCACCTCAGAGCGAACTATTGTACCTACTTATTGATAAATTATAACTCTTAATTGTACAAAAAAATATTTAAATAGCAAGTAGGTACCAACTTAAAAGCACAAAGGAGAACATATCCCTTATCAGATCTCTTGTTGATGACCTTCGAGCGATTGATAAAATATGAGAACAAACTAGACTTTGAACCTACACTAGCAGGTAGGGTCAGCGTCAAAAGTAAGTGATAATTTTAGTATGGAATTTGACGTAACTCAGTACTAAAATTGTCAGTTACTTTTGACGCTGACTGTACAAGATATTACACACAAAATAAAATATAAATAAACCTGTATGTATTACCAAAAAAAGCTAGAAGACATAGGTACAACACCGTAGACATTCAGAAGGAGCTGTCGAGTCGGTACTTTTTCAAGCGATTCCGCAGGGTCGCAACGGTCTGCGATTTCCTGTACGTCTAGTGTATTCATTTCGATGGTGCAGTCGTTAACGAATTCGTTTGCGAGTTATCGCAAAATTGTATGGAAAGCGAGACAGCGCCGCCAGCGGAACGTTTGCACAACTGCCACGGTCGACAAGTCTCCATGCATTCCGCGACAACTCGTAAACGAATTCGTTAACGACTGCACCATCGAAATGAACATACTAGACGTACTGATGTCACAAGGTAACAGATTCCACAACCGGACAGCTTGCAGAGAAGGAACTGAAGTAGGATTTGGATTATTTAATAAAAAAGTGTTTTTACGACGTAGACGAATTTATTAGCTTATAGCTTATGTTATTCTTGTATAATTATTATATTCTGTTAATGCTCATAAATATAAAATGCTACCTAGATGTAAGTTATTAATTGCAAATTGTTAAATGTCCGACACAATGTAAATATTGTTATGGAATAAACTATTGAATTGAATTGATTTGGTACACATATTTAGGATGAATGTGTTTGAAGTAGAGTTAAAAAAAAGTACTGTCTTGCATGATTATTGTGAGGCGAATAAGAAAAATAGGTTTAGATAAGTATATTTTAGGCGCCAGGTTAGCTAAATCCTGAAGCTATTTGGCACGGAAGTGGCATGCACATTTTTAAGTTATTATTATTTATTTATTTAGGCTAATTTATGTATTTTAGGTAAGTTCATTATTATGTCTGCTTCAAATTGTAGTCAATAAATGTCTTTCTTTCTTTCTTTCAAATTATGCTTAAAAGTTTACAATTATGTGAATCAAGGTTTTGTCCATGTAACGTTTTCTATGCGCTCTACCTTCTTTATTTTGTACTTAACACAGGCTTGATGTTTGTATCATATTACTTTTAATGCTTTTAAGTAAGTTGGTAGAAAGCCATTAAAAAAAAAAAAAAAAAAAGTAAGTTGATACTTATGTTGCTGTTGTTTTTACTGCGCATTAAGTTTAGGTTTAAATGATAAGTTCGCAATAACAGTCAAGTATAATAGATAAAATATGATAGCGCCGGTACTTCACCATCGATTGTCTATTGTCCGTTGGGGATTTTTGGAAAGTATTTACCCTACATCTGACCCCAATAAACTGGTAAATATGTTGATACAGGTATTTCCCTCGCCTTTGGTTGTTTTTGTTTTCAAATGATTACCTAAATAGGTGAGTAAAAGTATTGAATACCTATACGATGTGTCTTAACCATAGGGTGTCACGTTTAGAATAAAACTCCTTCGTTTTTTCCATAGATATCTATGGATGTAGGTTTAGGTATAAGTAACTTTAGCGACATCTTAGCAACCTATCACTATTATATCGATACCATCTATCTATCTATACCTCTCCATTTCTTCCGTGAATGTTGTAAGAGGCGACTAAGAATGCAGGTTGAGGTATTTTTAAAGCAACCTGTCACTATAGTAACTCTTAACTTTAAAACATAAAAGATATGCCAGAAGTGACTACTGAACATGAAAGAGTGATGCTTTTGACTATGTAGCGTTTTGTGTCTTCTGCCAACCCCATTTGGAAACCAGGCATGATTTATGAATGTTTCTAATATCCGTATCTACTTGAAAAATTACTACTTTGCATTTGAATTAGGCAAAGTAAAAATTAACTTTTCGAACCGCCATTTGGCATAGCAACCCGATTTTCTTTTAAGACATCGTGGTATATGTTTGTTTGTATCATACTATGCGGACTATATCTGATACTATGAGTTAACCGGTCCAGTCAGCGGCGCCTAATAGTCAGCGAGAACACGCAATTATTGAATTTAATAGAACGACACTCGTCTAGACGGAGTGCGTAGGTTTATTATAAATACGCTGCCAACGGGTGTGTTAACCCGCTGATTTTAAACTGTTCGTCATTTTATTTCAGGCCGTTTTTAGGGTTTCGTGCGCATAGGGTAAAAAAACCGGCCAAGTGCGAGTCGGACTCGCGCACCGAGGGTTCCGTACAAACCTGCAAGGTTTACAAAGTTCGTTCATTACGACAATCGAGTAATAAGTTTATATTTATTAAAAAATATATATTTTGTAATGTAACTAAAAATTTAAGGTTTTCAGAATTTTTCCTTTATGTGTGCTATAAAACGTTGCTTCATGCCAAATTTCAAGATTCTAGGTCGACTGGAAGTACCCTTTAGGTTTTGATTCCCTTGCGAGTACTTGCGAGTTTCAAAATATGCAGCTTAAATTGCTGTTTCTTTTGATTGCGTTGACATAGAAGTTTGATTTTGTTACAGCTTAAAGGTATTATAGACCTGAGTATTTGGTATGAATTTCAATTTAATACCTCTACGCGTTTACGAGGAAATGGGTAGTAAGTTTAAAATTATTAAAAAAATATATATTATGTGATGTAACTAAAAATTTATGGTTTTCGTAATTTTTCCTTTATCTATGCTATAAGACGTTGCTTCGTACCAAATTTCAAGATTCTGAGTTCACGGGAAGCACCCTGTAGGTTTTGATTCCCTTGCAAGTGTCGAAAATTTGCGGCATAAACGGCTGTATCTTTTGATTGCGTTGGCTTAGAAGTTTGATTTTTTCACAGCTTCAAGGGACAGTAGACCTGAGTAATTGATATAAATTTCAGCTTCATACCTCCACGCGTTCCTGAGAAAAAGGGTCTTGACAGACGGACGGACGGACGGACGGACGGACAGACGGACAACAAAGTGATCCTATAAGGGTTCCATTTTTCCTTTTGAGGTACGGAACCCTAAAAATGACATCCTATTGCTAGTAGGTAGAAGATACTTCCCGTTGACCGAAAGTCACGAAATGCAGAACCGGCCAAGCGCGAGTCGGACTTGCGCACGAAAGGTTCCGTATCAAAAACAGAAAAAAAACATGTTTTTTGTATGGGAGCCCCTCTCATTTTTTTATTTTATTCTGTTTTTAGTATTTGTTGTTATAGCGGTAACAGAAATACAACATCTGTGAAAATTTCAACTCTCTCGCTGTCATGGTTCGTGAGATAAAGCCTGTGGTGACAGACAGACGGACAGACAGCGAAGTCTCAGTAATAGGGTCCCGTTTTCATCCTTTGGGTACGGAAGCCTAAAAAGCAATGACTATTTGTTTTTCATAGTTTTCAGAAGTCATTTTTGACACACGTGTTAAGAAAAAGGAACCACAGAGGGCAAAAAACGGCCAGCAAAGCAACTTCTATAGAAAACGATTAAGTTATGGAACACCTTTTGAATTCTGGTGGCAATTTTGGATGTTCCTTATCACTGGATGTCTAACTCGACATAATCAACAATCACTTTGATACATGCGCATGAGTCAGATGGTTCGCACGATTGCTCAGGCTGAGTCATCGGCGCAGTCCCTTAAGGAAAGCCCTAAAGAAATTCCAGACCCTTACTTTTTGCATGCTTCTGCATACTGTAATAACATGGTGGAGTTTTTTAGGCAGACTTTGTGATTGCTTAAGTAGATGCAAAGATTGGAAATTAAACAAACAAGACTTAGGTAATTGGTCGAGGTATATGTTTAACGACAGTCTAACAACCTGTTGCTATTGTGGTGAAATATTCATGGTTTTGTCTGTGTACCGTTTCGTAGGCTCTGCCTACCCCATTTGGGAACACAGCCGCAATTTATGAACGTATTACGAGTGGGTACTTAGTTGTTGCGGAAACTGCTTCTCCGTAGTTGTTATATCACAATCCCACGCGATGTAGGTATGTATGTATTTTGTCGGCCGGATAGCCCAGCGGTTAGAGAACCTGACTGTGAAGCTTAAGGACCCGGGTTCGATCCCTGGTCGGGCCAGATGTTTGTATGATGAATAGGTACGAATGTTTGCTTTCGAGTCTTGGATGTTTATCTATATAAGTATGTTTATCCGTTGTCTAGTACCCATAACACAGGCATTAAATTGCCTACTTTGGGACTAGGTGATTGGTGTAAAAATTGTCCAGTGATATTTATTTATTTATTTATTATTTATTTTTCTGGGGTATAAAGTACCGAGCCTAAAATGCTAAAGTGTCTGACTGTGTATTACGCGTGTTTTGCGTATCCCATTTAGGAGTATATGCGTAACATTTTTGTTTATGTTTGTATAATAACATTATCTATTTTTATCGCTTTCGAATGAAACACGCACACATAAAGACAATGACGTCAAATTTACGTTTCATAAACGCCCTACCGCAAAAATGTAAAAAAATCTCAAAAACATGACAAGTATTTAACTTTAACTATTTCTACGATATGATAAGTTATGCGATACAGATGTAGATAGTGTCTGCCACATCCGTTTATTATTATCAGCTTCTAAACTATGTGTATTCGGATGACTAATATCAAACAATTTGTACTGAATGAACGCAAGTACAAAATATACGTTTTTTTGCTGCATTTATCTCTTTATTACTTTTAGTACCCTTGTACCGGGAGAAAATTTAACGGAGTAAATTGTAACAACTAAGTAGGGTGACGGCACCAGTTATGGACGGTTTAAGCTGACAAGCACCAGTGATGGACACTTCATTCATAATTTAAAGAACATAGAGTTGTGAATTGATTGTTGTAAAACAAATGACTTTTCCTTAGTGGGTAGTAAATAAGAGTCATTGTCCATTACTGGTTCTATGTCCATTACTGGTGCGGTCACCCTAGCTACCCTGTTTTTGGCTCATTACAAACGTTACATGTATTTAATTCTCATAAATATCTAAGAAAATTATAAAAGTGAAAAAAAAAGCATAACAATGTGACTTGTCACGTAATGGAGTTTGCAACACAGCAGTAAAATAAATATGTACCTACCTACTTACCTACCACATAATAATATGAGGGCCTGTTGGCTCAGCTAATTAACGAACAGCAATTAAAACGTGAGTTTCCTTATGTCAACGATTACATTAGATACATTAGAAGTACCTACAATCAGCAACAAAGGTATAGTACACATACTGTCAAAATGCCAAAAATACCATCCATAACCGTCACACCTTATTCCCTGCGGGGTAGGCAGAGACAACAGAGCGCCATTCGCTCCTATTCCGACATACTTCTCTCGCTTCACTCACATTCATCATCATCACTCTCGTCATACACGCTCGCCAAAAAATACATTTGCATAATAAAACCTTTTTGTTATGGCTATTGGACGTGTGTACAAATTTCTGGCGCTTTGGCTGTGTCGGTGTTTTTGATGTTAACTTTTAAGGTAGCGTATTGATTATATTAATAGAAGCACGCAAAATATTGCTAATGATTATACAATCTTAAAAATATACAGTCTGACGAAATTAGAGTTGAAATTAAGCGAGGGTGCCACTTTCTTTGCAAAGGTTAGTTTTTGATGTCCAATTTTGTATGTTTTTTTTTTTTGCTTTTAGTCCATAGTATTGTTCAGCTGGGTAGGGAGTTTGCATGCACACTAAAACCAAGTGACTCCTGTGTAGGTAGTCTAAGAACATCAAAGTCATTTAGCGGTTTTCTTGTTGTGACACGTCAGGTAGATAAACTAAGCATTATCAAGTCTTTCTCGAATTCGAGATCATATCTAATCTATTCAAACTACTCAATAGCTACTGAAAAGCGACTCAAATCCATCATTGTCAGTTTAGAGCAGTTTCCAAGAACACTAATGGAATCAACTGTGTAGAACTAGAGATAAAGCTAGTTGTAACACGCCTCCGTTTCCATTGATTCACAAATTATGATGATACCACATTCAATTGTTTAGTGGTGCTCTCCAAACCATCGAAAATGTTTGCAAGCTGGTTACAAGTTTTGCCCCGTTTTACACTTTATAAGAAAAAACCGGCCAAGTGCGAGTCGGACTCACACACTGACGGTTCCGTACAAACCGATTACAACGCCATCTAGCGACAGATTTTCGAACTAATGATAAATTTTAATTTTATTTACTATAAAAAAAAAGTACTTAGTAGATTTTGTTCAAACCTATTTTCGTTGATAGTTTTTATGGTAATGTACATCATAAGTAAATATATATTTTTTAGATTTATCACTCTTTTATTTTAGAAGTTAGAGGGGGGGGATACAACTTTTTCAACTTTGGAAGCGTCTGTCGCGCAAACTATTCACTTTAGAAAAGTATGATGTTAGAAACCTCATTATCATTTTTGAAGAGCTATCCATAGATAACCCACACGTATGGGTCTGATGAAAAAGAAATATTTGAGTTTCAGTTCCATGTAACCCTAAAAAAATATTGTTTTTTTTTCAATTTTGTGTCACTATCTTAATGCGGTTCATAGAACACAGATGTGTTCAGTAGATACTCACCAAGTTTTATTAGTATAGTTTTCATAGTTTCGGAAAAAAGTGGCTATGACATACGAACGGACGGACAGACAGACAGACAGACATGACGAATCTATAAGGGTTCCGTTTTTTGCCATTTGGCTACGGAACCCTAAAAAGTGATTATCATAATCAACTAAATTTCAACGTTTATTGGATTATTTCGTGGAATAACTGACCTACAAGTATCAATACTAAGTTTAATTTACCGTTAACTTTCAATAGTAGAGGCACAGTAGGTACTATTTTAGAGTTGCAAAAAAAGTATCTGAGATTAAAAAACAGAGCATAGTTTTGAACTTTATGCTATTTAATTCTTGCAATTTAAGTCTTATTCTTTTTATCCTCAATGAAGAGAATAATGAAATATATTATTATTAGTGTAAGTACATAATTAAAACAACCTATGCAATTAATTGGATTTTTCATTAAAATTTCTTAGAAAAATATTGCTAAGTCCACCGAGATATTCGTAATTTCACTACACCACACACACGCAGTAAAAAAAGATAAATCTGTAATCAAGATAAACTGAGTAAATGACACAATTGCGCAATAAAAAAATATATTTCACAAATACAATACAAAAAGCCACTTATATCATATGTATATCAAGAAATCAGATCTTTTACCGAATATTAATTTTATAGACGCAAAATTCGCTTTATCAACAGTATATCTAACTACCAATAACTAAGGTGTATATCAAACGAACAAGGTTTTATTTTATTACATTTACTTTTTGACACTATCCGAATAATGTTTATCAAAAAAAACACAAAAAAATCTACGAATAACATCATCATCATCAGTGATCCATTGATTTTGGTTATGTGTACCTACTGGTAGTTGGCGTGGTGACCAATCACTAAACAAATTTGAATATTGTACCGCAATCACACACTAAAGCTAAACTATGTCTAAAAGTCACACAATAATATTGCCTATTTTTTACTATTTATAAAATTACATTATTATCACTGAATTTTACTATTTTTTCAAATCTATTTATCGTTACACACGAACTGATGTTTTACATAAAAAGTAAGTATACAATTATTTGGTTTGCTGAGATTATTATTAAGAATCACGCAATTTAAATGATCCATTATCACATTTTTTACATTGCATATAATATTTATGCTTAGAATTATAAAATTGAGCTATTAATGCTATTATAAATAATTTACACATCAAAAACCAAAAACAAATTACCTACAGGTAAATAAGAAATTCTTAAATTAATTAATTAAAAAAGGAACAGGGAATATTCTTTACAAAATTAAATGTTTATAAAAATATTTGTAAAATGAGTAAAATATTATGGCTGTACTATTGTCGTACTACACACGAACGGTATTGTAACCTTTATACTTCAAATATAAATCAAGTAATTATATTAATTGATTTGAAGAGGTGGCGCCACTGTCACATAAATGTTTCTGATTGATTTGGTACAACTTAGTTCCTAATTTGATCACTGGCACATTACATTTGAAGAATCTCAGAAAAATAATAAGCTATTGGACTTAGTACCAAAATTACAGGTAAAAATTTGTAACAAATTAAGTTGTTTCTGTATGTATACCACCAACCGTAACTCAAAACAATCTTTACTACAACGACATCTGTTGGCAATATAGTGAACTAGCGACAGTAGCGCCGCCACGATTGCACGGCCGATAACGAAACGAAAAGTTTTCAACTTCCTTTTCAGAGCGTGATATTTTTGGTAATTTTTAACTTTTCTTAGTCCAAATATTGCAATAAATAATCGTCGACTATGCTAACATTCATGTGCCAGTTGAAATGATTAACACCGGGAACAGTTACTACGTGTAGTTTACCTTTTTTGTCTAAAGATTTTAGGCCGATTTTGTCATCCTTGTAAATAGGCTGATCTCGCATTTCGATAACAGTTTCATTGGCATCGTAGTATCCGAATTGGCTGGAACAAAAAAAAGTTTTTCTTAAACATTTTTTTTTTAACTTTACAAACATTCTGAAGGTACTTAGGAAAGTCATGTTACCTGCTTTGCCAGGGAGTGATGACATTATCATCGGGGCCTCCAATCAGGACCAGACGCTTTAGACGCAGCATATTTGACTTGAAATCATTTGTTTTTGGCGACCTGAAAAAAAAGTTTTTTTATGAAAAAAAATTTTTTGATAATTTTCTCATTGTGCCTTACCGAATTAATTGAAAAATGAAAAGAGTTGGAATCACAATGTAAATACAAAAAGCAAAAAGTACAGGTTCCACCGAGATTTGAACTCGGATCGCTGGATTCAGAGTCCAGAGTGCTAACCATTACACCATGGAACCGGCTGGGCTAATTGTCGAATTTACTGATTACAAGCTCTGGGTACTTTTGAAATGTTTACTCAGTTAATAAAACAAAAACAGTTGTTTTGTTTAAATTTAATCTTTGCTCTTTATTATCATGTTATTATTTATTATTGATCTAGAAGGGATTAAAATTATCATTCTCATTTCATTGCAAAAACATGCTCTTCAGATTTATTAAATGAATTTTAAAGCTTCAAATATATCAGTAGGTTTAGGTAGTAAGTTTTATCGTGCGCGCGGGGTAGACTACCCGTCACTTTCTGACGTCTCTAGTCAAAGAGTGACAGGTATAGTCTATCTAAAAATATTGCTTGTAACAAAAAAAGCCTAAGCATTTCTTTATCCATATTTTTGGCAAACTCCATTAAATCAACACGTAATAATATCAAGTAAAAGCGCACAATTACAAGTAAAACCTCAAACAAATAATTTAATCCGACTTGGTCGTATTTTTACTCAACTATAAAATACCATTTGCATAGAATTAAATTCTTGCTATCTTGCGAGAAAGGCGCACTTTTCTTGGACAAAGTAGTATTATAATGTCATGTCTTTGTCTGGTTCCGGTTCGTATTAATCAAAAGCGATGCAAAAAACCTATTCTGATAACTGTAAGCTTAGCACGGCAACACACTCTAGTCACCTCGCGCGCGGGATAGTCTGCCAGTCATTCTATGACGTCTCTAATTAGACAGTGACAGGTCCAGCGTATACTCGCCGCTTATGGTCTCCCCACATTAGTCGACGCCATTTCGGCAAAACGCGGACGGAAAAGCTAAATAAATACATACATACATACATACATACATACATACATACATACATACATATACTCACGCCTGTATTCCCAAGAGGGGTAGGCAGAGCACGTGAATTCGAAAATCCAGTGCCACGTTTAGCAATTTCAGGGTAACCAGATGGTCAAACGTGATATTGCAGTGACAGGTTGCTAGCCCATCGCCCACAATACACTAACCCTTTCCCAGAGACATACATACACACACATATTCTCACGCCTGTACCTATTCCCATGAGGGGTAGGCAGAGCACATGAATTCTAAAATCCAGTGCCACGTTTAGCAAATTCAGGGTAGCCAGATGGTTAAACGTGATGTTGCGGTGACAGGTTGCTAGCCCATCGCCCACAAAACACTAACCCTTTCCCAGAGTCGACTCTTACGACACCCACGGGAAGAAAATAATAAAATAAATAAAATGTCAACGCAATATGAACAAGGCGTCAATCCGCTCGGCTACCCTCAACTGACACGAAACGAGCCGATTGACGCCTTGTTCGCTCTTATTGCGTTGACATAAAGCGTTATTCGTCCGCGTTTTGCCGAAAAGGCGTCGACTAATATGAGACCCTTACTGTGCTAAGTGGGCTGATAATATCAGCAAAGCGTGAGTCGCGCTCGACCACCTGTCACTGTCACACATCAGAAAATGTCACGAACAATCCCGTGTTGCCATACCAAACTTGTAGTAACAGCAAGTACTCACTCAAGATGATTGTTGATGTAAGGCAGGAACACACTGTACGTCTCGTACAGCGGCTGGTGGTACGGATCGTTCCAGTAGTTGCCGACTGATGTGTGCTGCCCAACCCTGGAGTAGAACAGCTCGAAGGCACTCTCCTTCACCAGGCCCGGGAAGACGAGGTGGAGGAAGCCAGCTGGAATGTCAAGTGAAGATGATATTTAAGGGATCTATATGAAATGAAATATATTTATTTGCTTTTAGACACGGTAACACACAGTGGTCTTATACAGGGCCGTCTTTAAACTATTTGAGGCCCTGGGCACATTAGGATCATGGGGCCCCTATGGTTATCATTTGGTAATCTGGCAGGAACTAGGGGGGGCCCATTCGATCGCGGGGCCCTGGGCACGTGCCCATAGTGCCCAGTGGAGAAGAGGGGCCTGGCCATATATTATAGAGGTTTTATATTTACTGTTATTTTATGTGTCTGACTGAGCCGAAATCTTTCTCAACATATCAAATAATTACACTTGAAGGGTCCTTATAATTTTTGTATGTTATTTTGATGCGAATTCTTCTATATGAAAGCGAGATTATATCTATGAGCCTCAGCTAAGTTCGAAACACAAACTTTGGGAGTTTTTTAATGTCTCAAATTGATAGTTATTGATATGTATACTTTTATTATTCTCATAAAGCACACTCTTCCCTTGCATTCTCACGATGATTCAAGAACAATTTATAAAACTTGTTGTCACACACACATGTCACTTAATCTTATTGGAGTCATTGTCCAGCAATATACAACAATCATCTCAATAAGTTGCATTGTTAAGAGGAAGGACAATAACCTTTAAAGTCTTTTTACTCTTTTTCTTGTATGAGATGAAGATTGCTTACTTAGCAAACAGCTTAACTAAAAAACTACCTCGAGACTCACTCATAGTGAAATACAATATACCCTCACATTTTAAATTAAGATTAGCTAGATTAGCTTTGTTTGATTTTAATTAAATTATGTTACCTCCATACTGGCCTGCTTGCGGTGAGCTTAGTGATATGAAGGTGCTGACAGACACATTTGGGAATGTTTGTATGATGCCACGGGCAATGAGGCCACCCTGGGAATAACCTGGAATGAAAATACATCAATATAGGAATTTGTTGTACAAGGCAACTAAGGATGGTTTAGATATACAGTATGTATCAGAACGAAAGGCCAAGTAAGAAACCTATTAATGTTTAGACCATAAATATGATTGTGGTGCCGGGCTTTTACAAATCTAGCATCTTTTAAGGGAAGTGAAAAAATAAATAAAATAAACGATTATTTTACTACCTCCTGTATTATTATTTATTTACAGTGTTATAAAATGACGTAAATGTCACAAATTTCCGCCAAAATTGAGTGCACACTCACGTATTAAATGCGACGCAGTTCAATGTGCCGGCCGCCGGCACGTAAACGTCACACAGCAAGCGACGACGAAGATTCGATTCGATGGACGGAGGAGTGACTCGTGCCTAAAATGCGCCCTGCACGTCTCGTACTAGATCCCGGTTGGTTGTGAAAATGGCGTAGTACACGTTCTTCCTCTCTCACGTGTAACTATTGAGTCCCTCCTCGGTTGAACTGCACCGGCGGATTGTTATTTCCCAGTCGGATAAGTGTATTGACGATAACACGGCCATGGTTGGGTGGTTGGGTTGCCTTCGTGCGGGAAACCTCTCCGCGTACAGACGAAGAGCGGCATTCCCGTTTCCCTTACACTCTCCGCAAAGAAGGATCATATCCAACAGTTTCTCCGCAGAAAAATTTAAAGGCATTGTCAGTAATTTTTAATTTAAATTTCTATTTATTAGATTTTTTTGGCACACGAATGTCAAACACTGACTTGAAGTCATAGAGGACAGAGCCTGTCCTCCATGCTTGAAGTTTATATTTAAAGGAAAAAGTCCAACTAATTGATTTAACCTGACCTCTTTCAAAATAAAAATAACTTGATGACCAATCTAATGAAATGTCATAATTATGCCAAAGTGAACTGTAAATGATATGCAAAATCCTTGTTGTAAAATGGTTGTAAATAATAATGAAATAATAACAAGAAGTCCTCAAAATGATAATTTCAAGAAGTGTTTAGTGTTTCGTATGATTAGGCTACAAGTATCTAGTCATAATTGAAATTGCAGTGACCTGATATGATGTGGATTGGTTTTAGTTAGTTTGTTTACGTTTATACTGACGTCTTACTGTTTCTACAGGCTGTTACAAGAGCTTTTAACCGACTGCAAATAAGCGAGTACTTAAAGTTATGTTGAGATTAAGCAAAGTTAAAAAAGCAAATAAAAGTTATTAGTAAGTATTTTGTTTGAACATACTCCACTTTACCATCAACCCGGCTTCAGCTTGGCCTTTCGTTTTGATACATACTGTATTATTTGATGCATGGGCCATTATATTTTCTTCCTATTCGTGATTCTGCACAATATTCTCTGCAGCTTTTTTTGGAAATAGGGCTGGATCGCGAATACAAGGTACCATTAATGGCTTAAGTATCAAATTATCAATTTTGATACATGTTGAAATGTGTTAAAACTGTGCTAATAGCAGACATGAATTAATTCTATTTTATGCATGGTCTGATTATAAGTAAATAAGAGTCACAGATTCAAAATAAGTTTTACTTAATAAGAACATACCAATAAGATTGATGCCCTCAGGGTGTTGTGCGGAAATGTTGGCTACATCCTGACCAATCTCTAAAACTTGGTGCCACATGGTCTCCAAACTGGACCAGCTCTCAAACCTATTGCAGTTGTACACAGTTGTGTTTGGATGTTTCTAGAAACAAAGAGAAAAACATATTTTTATTTTTATTTTTCTTTTCTTAATGTAGGAGATAATTCTTAAAATTTTAAATAATTATACCTTGATCATCTAACTTACGACACCCACGGGAGGAAAGGGGGCCCTTTCCTCCCGTGGGTGTTGTAAGAGTCGACTCTGGGAAAGGGTTAGTGTATTGTGGGCGATGGGCTAGCAACCTGTCACTGCAATTTCACGTTTAACTATCTGGTTACCCTGAATTTGCTAAATGTGGCACTGGATTTTTGAATTCATGTGCTCTGCCTACCCCTCACGGGAATACAGGCGTGAGAATATGTATGTATGTATGTATCATCTAACTTTAAACCTTAACAGGCTTTTAACCTTTGCTTTTTCCATACTGGAATAAATTAGAAAAAAAAAAAAACAAAACAAAAAGCTATATTATGTTTATAAAAAAATTAATTTAGCACACTATTGCACCAATAATTTTATTATCAATGAAATAAAGATAAGTCCACCACATACATCTCTTTGCGCGTTCATATTAATTCTCATTGTTTAAGAGAAAATAAACAAAAACTTGTTTACCTCTTGAATTCTATGAGCAATCATCTCCATACTTCCGCTCCCAGTCATCACTCCGTGTATTAAAACCACTGGTTTGTAACTTAAACACGGACTGATAAATAAAAACAAACCGAAAGCCCACGATGCCATTGTCTTATTTCTTATTTACGCGCAAGAACAAAGACACGACGTAACGCAACAGCTGTGGAATTGTAACTGAAAAGATCACTAGAAGTTGAAATAAATTGAATCAACTGATTGCGCATTAATTTTTAATCATATTTATCTTCGTCAGCACATGTTTATGTTAGTTTTATCGAGATAGCGTGGAAGGACGATTATTACGCAAAACACAAGAACGGATAATTTAGTAAAATTATAATGGAAATGACGAAAGATGAAATGTAGAAGTAGTCATTTCATTTGTAATATATGTAATGTCATGTCATTGTCATTGTCAGACAGCAGACAACGAACCAAACTAAAGTATTAACTAAACGAAGCGAAAAGTTAGCAAATAAAAGCTAATTAAAATAAGCTTTTTTAAGTATATCTATGAAAGGGTAGTCTAATGCGTCTTAAAAACTGTAAAATACACTTTTATCGCGATTTTTCATCGTTAGCGAACATCAATTAATTTAATAACTATCGACATTAGAACAGATTATTACTAAATTATCATAAGATGCAACTTGAACACTAGGAATAAAAGTTCTAATCTGTTTTCTAATTTCAAATTTGTTTTTCCCCGTGTGGTGTCGGGATTGAATAACACAACTCCATTTCTTCCGTGGATGTCGTAATCGTAAGAGGCACAGTTTATTAAATAGAGATACTACGTACCTACTAAGTACTAAGAGGGGACTAAGGAAAATACGCTTAGAAAGAAAGAAAGAAAGAAAGAAACGTTTATTGACACAAAGGCATACAGTATCATAGTGACATTATGTATGCTTAGGTATGCTTTAGGCAACAAGCTAGTTCTAAAATTAAGCTAGAAGTGGCTGCGAAGCGTGAAACAGTCCAGATCATGGTTTTGTCTTTGTAGCATTTCGTGTGCTCTGCCCCATTTGGGAACAACAGGCCTGTTTGTATTTGTATCATAGAGGATAGAACCTATAGAGAAACAATGTTCGCAACCCCGGTCCGCAAATAGTTTGTTGATTTCAACATACTAAACGTCACCGTCACTGTCACAGAAACTATACAGAGCCAATAACCGTAGAGAAAAAGGCACTAGCGTTACGCGCGATCTTGGACCGGCCAATAAGAGCACAGCGATCATTTCAATTGTTTTACGGAATAATTTCCGAACAACCAAGACGACATTAGTACTCTATAGGTTCTATCCTCAATGATATGTATGCATGAATAAAAATGGGCTGTAGGGCTTTTGCCTTTTGTCTTTTTGGCAATAAAAAAAAGACCCTGTCAATTTGACTGTGTCAAATGGGTGCGTTCCGGTTGGCGCCCACAACGATTGTATCGCCCACTTCAGCGTTCCATTTAGCGCCCGTGGTCGTTGCGAGCGAATCGTTCGACGTCATTGCTCGCGACCACGTCGCGCCCACTTCGTCCGCAAAATGTAGGTGGGTCGGAGTGGAGTGGGCTTTCACTTTAACGTCACCTGTCACGTGAGACATGTTATCAGATCTTGATGAATTTACCGAATCTCATTCGTTTTGCAAAAACTGCAACCATAAATTAACGGGAATCCCTGTTGAATTAAATTTTGCTCCAATCCATGCGAAATATTTACTAACAACCCCCAAAGCTGGACGTTTTCTCTATGCCGCCAGCCGCCATATTGGAAGCCCGCGGCTGTTTTGCGTTCCACTTGAAACACTCTCCCACAACGCCCGCGGCGTTTTTTCCCAAGTGGAATGGTAGATTCTGCGGTCGTGGGCGAGGGCGTTGTGGGCGCCAAGTGGAACCCACCCAATTGTCAAAATGTGTCAATGTCAAACTGTCAAGTTGCGTTTTATGATTCGCATCGCACGTGCGTTTTAAAAAATGTGAGATTATTTTTAATAATATAAGTTTCAGTTACTTAACATTTTAAATAGTGCAGTTACTCTGTTGATGTATGTTCTAACAATCAGATGAGGACTGAGTAAGTTTTTAACAGTATTTTTATAGCTCTTCTGTCATTAAAAAATCGCACACCAATTTCGCAGGTTATTCACCGTATCTTTTTATAACCATGGTATTTTAAATTGTCGACAGAGTACAGTGAGACACAATGGCAACGACTTCACTAGCGGAACAGCTGCAGAAGCTAGCTGTACCGCAAACAGCTATATACAAAGATGATAAAAAGAAAGCATCTCTACTCTTTGATCCGAAAGAAGCCGCCTTGAAGGATCGCGACACATTCTACGAAATCGGAATCAGCGGCCTCAAGGAACTAATTGCAATCAACCAAACTTTTGAGTTCTATGAAGAAACCTTATTCAGCAAATCGTCAAAAGACTTTGAGAGAGCTGTTGAAAGCAAAGAGGTTAACCAGAACTTAGATCAAACTATTCAGAAGTTCCTCACACACTTGTCTCCGTATTTACTGCTACAATCAGCGCATAAAGCGCTAGAATGGCTTGTGAACAGATACAGCATACATCAGTATAATCAAGATGCTATAATGGCGTTGATTCTCCCGTACCATGAGACTAAAATTTTTGTCCGCATCGTCCAACTCTTAGACTTGAAAGGCAAGACACATAGATGGAGTTGGCTCTCTCCCATACAGAAGACGGGAAGTCCACTAGCGAAACAGGTTCTGTACAATCATTGTGTTTCAGACACTGCTACATTGGTGTTCATATCTCGAAACACATATAAATGTGTTGAGGAATTCGGAGAAAGAGCTACACAACTCAACACAGTGTTTGCTTTCTTCTGCTCAACTGTCATAGGTTGTATTAATTCAACTAAGCAAGTTACAGAACCAATCATCAATGCTATTCTTCCGGCAATTATGAAAGGCTTAGATTCACCAATACCTGATTTTAAATCGTCAGCCTATGTCATCTTTGGCTACTTATTAACGAAAACATCTTTAAAAATGAACATATTGAATGAAATTGTGGATAAAATGTTCAACTTGGACTTGAGTTACGATGCAGTGTTGCTTATTAATTTGATCTACAATACGCAGCATACTAAGGAATTGTTAGACCCGATTCAGTACAACATTTCCGTACCTATTGTGACCACCATTTGTGAATATTTGAAGAAATTGGTTGAGAACAAGATAAATGTTCAGGCGTTTGTGACGGCATTCCTGACCAGCATTCTTGGAGAGCTGCAAAAAGACGTAGAGGTTTTCAGGATATACAGTGACATGCCAATCATATTGACAGACATGGTAGATTTGACTCTGCAGAACCCTGAGAAAATTATCAGGTTAGTGTGTAAAATTTCGTATAATTCTACATTTTATGGTATTTTTAGCATTGTAATAGTTTAATTTCAATCGTGTTATGCAGTATGCAGATAAGCAGTTTTCACATTTCTTTATGGCGCATCCGCTGAGGGTGATTATTCAAGTGTTTCCACAGTCTCACTTATGATTTATCTTAATACTTTTCTGTAAAATGCATGAATATTCTGATACAGTTGTATATAATTATCTATTAGAATTGTGACCAGACAAAAATAACAAAGCGGTTCACAATGCATGAATAAAAGTAAAAAAAAACAACGTGTGCCATATTACACCAGTATAATGCAGTAGCAGTATTAGCAGTATTATGTACAGTGAAATCCGTTTATAATGACATCGAAGGGAATCGCAAAAAAGGTCATTATAAGCGGACGTCATACAAAGCGTTATGTAAAAAAGAGACGTAAATGTAAATGCCTTCTAATTTCAATAAAAAAAAAACATTGCCTCATGAACTAAGGATAAAAATTGCACGTTGTAGTTGCATGTCATTCGTTGCATATTCTGCAGTCTTCTTCGAGACGATCACTTACGTCTTCGGGAATCAACAAACATTAGCAACGGCGTCAGAGACCACATCGGTCATTATAACCGGACCTAATTCGTTAAAATAGGTCATAATAAGCGACATGTCACTGTAAGCGGAGTCATTATATCTGAATATTTTGCTAAGGATTTTATAAGAAAACCAAACTTCGTAGGTTAATTACGTCATAATAAGCGGTTGGTCAATATAAGCGGAGTCATAATCAGCAGATTCTACTGTATTTATATTAAACTTATACTCTTTCCTTTTGTATATTCCAGGGCAATCCTCCACACCTACAAGCCACAACAGTCAAGTGATCACATAGAATTGGATGATGACATTACAATGGTAGATGAGAACTCATTCTCTTTCAAAGTTCTGAACTGGTACTCCCTATTTCTAAAAAGCATAGAAACAAAGTACCCCGTTGCTTTTGACAAAGTCGTCAAAAGCGAGCTTATGTCAAAGGACAAGAAGTCAGACAAAAGAAACCGAAACCTAACTCAAGTGTTAGGATTCAATCCTGCAATCGCTCATAAAATTGGTGGCGCATACCTTTTCGAAAATCTAAACCACATAAACCCCCAGCTTCGCATTAAAGCTGTCAAGTATATTGAAAGTGAGTTCAAAAGTTTGAAGAAGGACAATGCGGATTTTGTCAAAGAAGCCATTATGAATAGACTCCGTGATGATGACCCTAACGTTGTGGCTGCTGTGCTCCAAATTTCTACTGCAGACTTGAATGAGGTGTTCGATGAAAGCGAACTAACAGATGCCTTTATAAGTATTCTCGCAAGAGGCTCTAAGAAATGGAAGCCTGTTGTCAATGAAGCTATCAATAAACTGTGCGCTTTGGATGCACTGCCTGTCAACCAAGCCACTGTATTGGCGTTGACTCCTTACATGTTTCCGCATGATCAGGAAAGTGCTCTGATGGCCTGGAAAATATTATCCTCAAGTTGGGGGCGCAAATTTGAACTGACCAAGAATTTGAAGTTACGAGAATCATTCAGTGACAATTCTGAGGTGATAAATCAAATGGTATTCAACGCACTTTTTTCCAAGAAAACAAAGAACTTTGATTTTCTCGATCTTTTGCAATTGAACAGAAGCAACATTCTAGACATTTCTATGTATCTGCTTCTGAAATCTTGTTCGTTTGAACAAACTCCTGTCTCAGAACTTGGTGACATACTGAGCTTGCTTCTAGATTCTATCGTGAATCGTGAAATATTACCAGTGACTGATGGTGAGGCATTCTCCAAAGATATAATGGCTGACTTCATTAAAATGTCTCATAAAGATAAAATAGTCTTTGAAGTTATGGAATACATTTTCTCACGAATAATTGAAGGGATGGATGTGAAGAATTTATCGAAGCCTTGGTGTAATTTGTGTCAAGATTCGGACACAGTATTTGTTAGGAGACTGTTTGAGATATTTGTCACGGGATGCAGCATAGAAAAATATAGTGATAACTATTCAAAGCTGCTTGAAAAACTGCTGGATAAGTTCTTTTCCAATGCACGGAAAAGATTCGAATTCATAGCGAACTTTGCTTGTGGCCATTTTCGCTACGCCACTGATCCTAAAGACCTTATTAGTCCAGAGCTGCAACTGAGGAGTCTCGTATTACTGTCCAGTTTCATAAAGCTGCAGCCAAACACCAAATGGATGTTCGAAAGCGATGTGGTCACGCTCATGATTATTTTCAACCTAAACAATCCAATCACATTAATAAGGTCATACACATTGGATATCATTGAGCAGTTGCTAAAGGCCGACGCATATAAAAATCTAACCTATGTACAGCTTTTGAAAGAGTTGTATGATCACAAAGAAGAATTACTTCTTGACCCTGAACAGATATCCCAAGTGTTAGATACAGTTTTGACACAATCCACTCCAGGAAATAAAATATTTAGGAAGAACTGCCTCACAAAGCTGATTGACATTGTGGTTAAAGATACGCCGGCACATATTTCTTGCGAACTCCTGAAGATTATGCATACCATTAACAACGCTAATACCTTTTCTCTGATTGTTCCTGCTCTTAAGAAGTTTGAAATAGCTCTCAAAGAAAATGAATACAACCCCAAATTTACGTTTGGCATTTATGAATCGAAAATCTTCAGGAATATTTGCACCCGCATCGATTCTACTACCATCTCGACTGTGACTAAGGACAACGTATGGAGCTCAATTGCGTTTGCTTTGAAAACATATGGCGAATGCATTATGGAAGATGATCGGACATACAAAAGCCCTTCAGTGTTGGTAATGAAGCAGATAGATGAAGAAGTCTTCAAAAAAGTCCCCGATGAGAAAACTAAAGAGCTAGTCAACCTAATAGCTAGAGCTGGAGCTTTCAGTAACAACCCTCTTATTTCTAGCGCGGCTTCTAAAGTAATGAGAAAAATCCATCTCAATTTTGCTGATTTCAAGTCTATACTTGACAATATGTTGAATGCATCCGACCCAGCTGCTGTCAGTCAAAAGAAGAAAACCACCTCAATTTCAATGCTGTCTTACCAACTGACTGAGACAGATGAATGGTCTCTAGGCGTCACTCTCTTAGAATACGTGCAGAATAAGAAGAAAATGACAGTGGACAATAATTTTGTGTCGCTTTTGTTCCAAGTGCTGAAAAAATGCTTGAGATTTGAGGAACAATCGTACGTTGAGTACCCTAAACAGCTTGTACTGTCTTCTCTTTGGTATTATTGCCAGAAGTTTGTAGACGAGAAGAATAAGGACCAGATGAAGAATTTGAAGTCGATATTCGATATTGAATTGGTCGTTCAGTGTATTCGTGGTACTCAGAATCCACAGACTCATCACCACGCTCTGATTCTCATGTCTCATGCCGCATACATGTTACCTGAACAGGTCCTGCACCACACCATGGAAATATTCACGTTCATGGGCTCCTCGGTTCTTAGACACGACGACGCATACAGCTTCCAAATCATTATCAAAATTATCGAAACTCTCATTCCTATTTTAGTTAAAATGGATAAGACCGTTGAGGAATACAGCGCTAAAGAAATACAGCAGTTGCAGAAGCGAGTTGTTCCCGTGTTGCGCATATTTGCTGATGTGGTGTTACACGTGCCAGAGCATCGGCGATTGCCGTTGTATAAGAAACTTCTAGAAACTCTCGGACCGAACCAATTTCTCTGGACGTTCATCGCTTTGTTGTTAGAGGCTCATGTCGCACACTCGACCGAAGAAAAAGAGAAGAAATCCAACCCACAAAGGACATTGGCTGAAAGGGAATCGCCAATGAATAGACTTGATTTCGGACAGAATGTACTCCTTGAGTTTTCCCCAGAGATTTGTATGGAGAACTTTGTAAAGCTCATGCTGTATCTAAAGTCGCTGCCTTTGCAGAAAGATGATAATGCCATGGAAACTGAGGTGGATCCTAGTGAGATATT
The DNA here is from genome assembly GCA_005406045.1 of Adoxophyes honmai. Lineage (NCBI taxonomy): Eukaryota > Metazoa > Arthropoda > Insecta > Lepidoptera > Tortricidae > Adoxophyes > Adoxophyes honmai. The sequence goes on along the minus strand of BHDV01069746.1, from coordinate 7,464 downwards.
CAGCGTCAATGGACACAGGGCCATTCAACTACGCCACTACAAATACATCATCGTCACTTTTATGAACACTTTCTTGGCTTCTTCCCGCTTCGTCGTCCATAGTAGACAAGCAACTGACATCAAAGCAATGGAAAACCATTACAAGACTTACATCATCAACGTGCTCACGTTTATCCAAAGCATTTCAAAGATCACTGATGAGAAAACCGTGAAATATTACCGAGTGATGCTGCACCACAGCTACGACTTGTTAGACCATACCAACAACTTGTTATCTGCTCCGATGTTCTTGTCCGTAGTCAGAGGGTTGTTGAAGTACACTCTGCAAACAGTGAGAAGAAAATCTATGGAACTGCTAAACTCCAAAATCCAACATAGCCCAGAGATGTTTGATGATGTTGACAAGAGTCTGCTACATTCTTTGCTTCCCGAATTGCTGGATATCGTCAAAACGATTGGCGGCAAAAATGAGGAGTGGAACAAATTAGCTGCGCAAGAATTGGAGCTGAATCAGCAAACGGCATTGCTTTCTTTGAAGTTGTTGGCTAAAATGCTAGCGGCAGACGACCCTGCATTGTTTGGACCGGTCCTTGAAACTGTAACAGAATATACTTGTAGCCCTAACATATCTGGCAATGTCATGGCATCCGTCGTTCTGACCTTAGCCGAACTATGCGGAAACATGAAGGCTTATGCTCTAGCAAGCTTGCACAAATTCATGCCAGCTCTTATAAAGGTGTTGAAAATGCAAAGGAAAGCGGAAACTCCGGAACTGGTTTTAATAAGCACAGTGACAGCTTTATCGAAGATTGTAGAAAGCCTGCCCTTGTTTTTAAGTCCGTATTTGCAGAAAATATTATACGAATACTCCATGTTGCTGGCAAAATGGCAGTCCTTTGACCAAGAGAGTACCAAAGTGGCTGCGATAGTATCCAAATTGACTACGGTTAAAAAGAAGATTGCCAGCTCCATTCCGCCTAGAGTTTTGATTCCTGTTGCTAACGCGACGTATCAGCTACTTCTGGATAAGGAGAAATATGATGCGGTAGGCCCTGTGATGGCAGTTCTAGCTGAAAGCTTTGCGAATATCACTTCGAGTGACTTCACTGCTTTGCAGCAAGACTTGACAGCCTTCTTCTTAGCTGCTTTGCAACTGAGGAGTGATGCTGTGGATAAGGCTGATGCGGGAACAATAGACGCGGCAGAAGACGAGGTTGTTAATGCCCTGGTGTCTCTGGTGCTGAAGTTGTCGGAGACTAGTTTCCGACCGTTCTACTTCAAGATTTACGACTGGGCGATCCGGACCAATGTCGAAGGGCAGAGAGACAGAGCTATCACTTTTTATAGGTGAGTTTTTACTATGTTGGTGTAATTTTATGGTGTTGAAATATTCTCGACTCGCACCTTACCTTGGTAAATCGACTAGTATTATCAACTTTTTTCATTTGCACGTTGGTTTCCTCTCGGTATGTGAGACTGTCTATAAGCAGACCTCATTTGAGCTGTATTCTGAAGTGAAACTTCACGATGTTTTCCTTTACCTAATAAATCCCGATAAAAGTGTTATTATACGTCATGGCTCCGTGAAATTAGTGGGGGTAATCGGCGCATCGGGGTCAGATGAGAGAGAGATGAAGTGCTACTGATCCACAAATAAGGTGTCACCGAATAGACCTAAAAATTGATTAGTGCACATACTCTACTTTTGGCGAGCGATCTTAACTCACTGCGCGTCCTTTACTGACTTTTTAGTTTCACCTGTCCCAATGTTAGTTTGTTTGTAATGTAACCACCCATCTTGCGAGTCTAATTTATTGCTTTTCCGGTTCCCAATTGAACTGATTTTGTAAGTTGGATGTTAATATCTAGACGTAGAATTCTGGCGGCCCAGCCAAAACCATCTCCGCAGGAGAGAACTCTTCAACGATTGGTCTGATTGACTCGAAAATTGGCACACAATATCTAGGATGGATGAGAATGAAGTAAAGCTAGTAAAACAATTGTACGTGTAAATAGATGTATCAACTTTTAATTTTCAGAGTCAGCAGCGCCATTGCTGATAAACTGAAGGGCTTATTCGTCCTATTCGCGGGACACTTCATCAAAAACGCAGCGGAACTGCTCGAAGCCTGCAACAAGAGCAAGACAGAAGACCTGTACTTCGATTCCGAGGAGAAATGCGTGACCTTAGTAAACTACATCATTAAGACCCTGCATATAGTGTTCTTGTACGACAGCCAGAATTTCTTGAATAAGGATCGCTTCGACACACTCATGCAGCCGGTTGTTGATCAGGTAAGGTTTTATCCTGTTTCTTAGTTCTACACTCTTGACCATAGAGGACAGACCTCAACTCGTGACCACGGTCGCTGTAACGCGGCCGAAACATCGGGAAAGGTAAAGAGTGACTAGAGAAACAATGTTGACCACCCAGGCCCGCAAAAAGTTAGTGGTTTGTCACTTACTAACGTCACCGGCACTGTCACAGAAACTGTACAGAGCCGCAGAGAAAAAGGCACTAGCGTTACGTGCGATCTTGGGCCGGCCAATAAGAGCACGGCGATCGCCTCGATGGTTTGGCGGAATCGTCTCCGAACAACCAAAATGACTTTAGTACTCTAGTGGGTCTGTTCTCCATGCTCTTGACAGATTAGTCGTGGTAATTTTAAAGTCGATGCTTGCGATAAGGCAGCAAAAAGTCGGCAAAAAAGGTTGTTTCAAAAATGTTTTGTTTTGCTGCTTAGGTTATTATATTATTATTTTATTGTACAGACTAATCGTAAATATCGTTTTTGTATACCTTTCACTGTGTGTCTACTCTTATTGCAAACGTTTTATCAATCGCTTGAAGGTCACCAAGAAGTGACCCCATAAGTAATAGGAGTATTTGTACTTTTAAATTGTTCTGTACTTGGTATTTTATTGTTTTTTGTACAATAAACAGTTATACATACAAAAAAATCTGATTTTTTCAGCTGGAGAATCCACTGGATGGAATAGAGGCCCTAAAGGAGAGGGGCACAGCGTCGCTTATCCCCTGCATCAGTCAGTTTGCTGTGGCCACTGCTGACGACTCTCTGTGGAAACTGTTGAACTACCAAATCCTATTGAAGACTAGACATAACGACGCCGAGATAAGGTTAGTTTTGTAAATTTACATATGTATGTATGGTATGTAATGTACCATCACCCAAACGGGGTAGGCAAAGCATACGAAACGTGACATAGACAAAACCATGATTATGACAATTTCACGCTTCGCAGACACTTCTACCATAATTTTTCGTAACCATACGAGACGTGACCAAGTTATTGTTTAGACTTTGTGTTTTGTGTGTATTAGAATGTAATGTTTATGTAGTAGTGTATGTATATTTGCTTATACATGTTTGTTTAGCTTAGGTTTAGGTAGTTTTATGTTTTTTTTTCTTCCATAGATTTTCTTTTTGTTTGTCTACTCGTTTCCCTTTGTTCTGTCAATCGCCCGAAGGTTAACTGGCAGAGATCCCCTCGGGGATAAGTTCGCCTTTGTCCATAAAACTGTTATCCTGTATTTTGTTTTATATATTTGTTTTATGTACAATAAAGAGTCATACAATACAATACAATACTTTGTAAATGTTTCGTGTGCTCTGCCTATCCCATTCGGGAATATAAGCCTAATGTACATTTGTGTACATATTGTAAATCGCGTTACTGGCAATATGTTTCCTATCAAAGAAAATTTCAATCCAAATTAGCAACAAATACACCTCAAAATTAAATCTCTTGACAAGCAAGGTTGGACTAGTTCTGAATGTGAAGTTCCTTCTCTTTTGAACCTGCGTAGGGACAATAGACTTACCCTTGAACAAAACAAACCCAACAAATCCTGAATTCCTAGTACTAACCTCTCTTTTTTTCCAGATTACTAGCCCTGGACTGCTTGGTTGCTATGGCAACGCAGCTTGGCAGCAGTTGGCTTCCTCTGCTAGCAGAGAGCGTGCCGTTCCTGGCCGAACTTCTAGAAGATGGTGACTCCAAGATAGAAACCACCACGAAGGAGGCCATTCGCAAACTGGAGACCATACTAGGCGAGCCTCTGGAGAAATATTTTTAAGTTTTAGATGTAACCTGAATTAGTTTTAAGTGGTAAAATAAAACAGTAAAAAATTCTTCGGCTTTTATTTTTATTTAAAAAGAGTGTCTTGAAAAGTATTTTTGCAACAACGGAGCTGTACCGTCTGTAGAAGTCATGTTTTAATAGATCCCATAAAAAATAAAAATACAAAAAGATGTACACAATGTACACATTGTGGTATCGAACCAGCAATCTCTTGTTTCTAGCTCTGAACATACATGGTCGTTTCGAAACCTGGAACCACTGGGCCACCTGGAATGTCAGTTTCAGCGCCATCTGTGGTTGGTTTTCTGAACGTAATAGCGGCCATTGTTATGTACAGACAGTGCACTGTTAGCTAGCTTTATAGCTGGATTTGTAGTACGAAGTAGTATTGTTAGATGGCGTTAAAGTAAAGTTTTCATGTTGTTTTTGCATTTGAAACTAGATGGCAGTGTAATAAAAATGTACCATGTTCATAAATAAAATACAAGATGGCGCGAATAATTGGAAGTTTGATTCGTTTAGCACCAACTATTGTTACAATTTCAAAATTATTTATTTGATTGAGTTTCAATGGAATACGTCGTTTTGAAAAAATGTGTTATTATATTACCTATAAATTAAGCGTTTACAAATAAAAACAAAACTGAATGAAATATTATACTGTACTGTCTTAATACTACAATGAAAATTGGGTCCCTGACTTTCTGCGTAAGTACCTACCTTTATTACAAAAGCCTTATCGAAAGGTTGGCGGGAATCCAATTTTCAAAGGCTATTTTACTTTAGACATTTGCCTGAAACTGCACATACCTACCTAATGGTCATTTTAGAGGTGAAGGTAGGCACTTTTAGATTAGAATAAGTATCTTATTATCCGAAATTGGTATTAGCAAGCCGTAACGAGGAGAAATCCGTGCCTGGCGGGAAGATGTTGATATTTATGTTCAAAACAGTAATTTTACAGGGCGGCAGTTTTAAAGTTTGAGCTTGCCTGGTAATTCGCCATTTTTGTGAAATTTTGTTTTGAAACTTGATTTAGACATAAAATAATTCAATCTTTTGATTGATAATATTGAATTTAAAATATTCGTAATAGTTTTAAATATAATGGACTTATCAATTTATGTACCGAGGAGTTGTCAACTTATTCACCATTTTTGTATGGGAGCGCCCCTTGCATAACTATTTTATTTTAATTTAATTACTTATGTTTATGGTAGATATACAAATAAATAATCTGCGAATGTTTCAAGTTACCTGTTACCATTTTTAAAATCGACCCAAAAACACAAAAAAAGCAATGCATTTTTTGACAACTGTGTTTAAAATTACCGATTTTATGTCGGTACAAATTGATAATTTGACATATTTGCTTGTTATTTTCAGTACATAAATTAACAAGTATATTTATAAACAAACTTTCGGTTGGCTATTAATTGATAACTCCTTATATCAATTTCAAATTTTTAACAAGTAACAAGATATATTGAGATGTCAAATTTGCACTTGTTTTTGAGACATTGTATATAAGTTGATAACAAGATATATGCGTTCATTTACGTCTTAACTAGTAAATTGCTTATTTGATATCTCATCGTGTCAAGCTATGCACATTGTTTAATGCCTGTATAAGTCTAGTTGTCAACTAAATTTCGATTAATGCCATGCATTTTCATAAGTGAATAGAGGCTGTAACTCAAAAAATACTGAATAAAAAGAGTTGTCAAATTTTTACAAACAAATTCCTAGGCATAGAAATCGAATAAGCGAATAAAAAAAAAATCTGACAGGTCGAGTTATCAACGTCTTCCCGCCAGGCACGGAAATATTACGCTGTGTAATGGGAACCTTGCCTACTCGATGGCCAAGCAGTCATTTAACGTAAGGTCGATTTGATTTGCTGTTATGGGTTCCTTTACATTAAGATCGATTCAAATGGGTCTTGGATTATCTATCATAGTATATAACATAATAATTCTAGTGTGTTAGGTTCGATGCGTAGGTATCTAAGAAGAGTTAATAATGTTTTTTGAGTTTTGATGAGTACTTTAGGACTTAGATACCTAGCTACACTTTGACTGAGGTTTTGGCGGAATATGATGTAGTGTAGAGTGTAGAGTCCCGATCCGATAGAGATCCGATAGTCTCGATCCCGTGTGGGTTTAGAATAATACTTCTCCATTTCTTCCGTGGATGTCGAAAGAGGCGACTAAGGACATAGGTTAAGGTATGCTTTAGGCGACAGGCTAGCAACATGGCACTATTGTACCTGCCACACCTCAAAACCTAAAAAAATATTATGCTGGAAGTGGCCACAAAACGTGAAATAGTCATCATTCTGTCTATGTAGCGTTTTGTGTGCTCTGCCTACCCCGTTTGGGAATACAGGTGTGATTGTATGTATGTACGTATGATGTAGAGTTTAGACAGGAGTGAAAAAAAAGGGAAGGAAGTGGAAAAACAAAAACGTGGTGATATTATTATGTAGATAGATAAATTTTATCTACTTAATTGTAGGCTTGAAAAAAAGTTAATTGTCCGTTACTACCGCTACCTTAGACATAATAAGTATTTGACTGATTCAATTGTGACTTTAACTTTATCTTTTGTTTCGCAAATTTTGTAAGGAACTGTTCAACAAAGGTGAGTAACCCGATTAATATGTTCCGGCTAAAGTACGCTAAACAGGCTTTGTCAATAACTTCATTAACGCAATTCCCTTACCGTTTTCCAGGCCGTTCCGGTTCCGACTAGGACTGTGAAAATTTACCGGTTTCCGTCATCACATTTTTTTACCCTGACATTTAATGTAAAACATATATTAAAAAATATCACAGCTTCAAGTTATTGAATAAAAAACGTACGTAACTATATTTATCGTAGCGATTAATCTGTGCAAAGCGAGTTTTATCGATCATGTGTACACAATCGATAAAACTGCGCAGGTTAGCACAGATTTATCGTAACGATATATCGATATGTGTGTATAAGAAAAAGGCCCACTAGCACTACTTACATTGGGTGGCAACCTTAGTAATAATTACTAATCACCTCACCATACATTACCTGTCATTTTCCTATCTCAAGTAAGCTAAACCGTCAAATTGATGGAATATCGGTATTAACCGTAAAAAGCCTTTAAAATTACCGGTATTTCACAGCCAATCCCTAGCAGAACAAAGTGTTGCCACTATCGAAGCTAAATTGCCACAATTCGGAGCTCAAATCCAGAACAACGTCTGTTGGACGTGAAATCCTCGCAAGCAGTCAATCTGCCTTATACTGGGATAAAGATAATGGTTCTTCTGGGTATTAGGGTAAGGTACCTGGGTCGAATATGGCCACGTTAAGGTTTGACA